>CAAKMY010034025.1:0-25259 GCA_901111285.1 Corrigiola litoralis | reverse complement strand
TGACCATTCTACCCTCATTTTTTAGACCAAAAACACCCACTGGCATACCCTCCCCCACATGAAAGCAAAATAAAAAGATTTTTTAACCCAAAAAGTTATACTTTTTATTGGTTATCTCTCCTTTCCTTTGATTTATGTGCAAAAAATAAATGATAAGAACCGTACACTTGTAATCTCGTGCTCCAGGTGCTGTGAACTGTCCCCCACAAATCTAACAAAATCTGAAAAAACAGAACACAGAAAAAATAAACCAACCTGCACCGTCCATCTCGCCACGTATCACACATCCATAAAACCAAGAGACCAGATCTACGGCCCACACAAATACCGTAGGACAGCGCTTCACCCAAACCTAACCCCCAACAAATCACAAACCCCACTTTTTAACTTTCTCTCTCCTCACATTCTCTTCTCCACTGCTTCCAGACTCTTCGGTAACTTTCTCTCTCCACTTTTTATTTTATTTTTACTTATTAATTTAATTATTTTTATCAGTAATTTAATTATTTTTATTAGTAATTTAATTATTTTTATCAGTAATTTAATTATTTTTACTAGTGGGTTATGATTGGATATTGTTTGCATGTGTGATACTAATGTTTGGATCATCAAGATTGGATTTTTATGTTGTATATTTATTGTTTGCATTTTTTTTATGTGTGGGGTGATCTGATTGAATGTTGTGTGTTATGGATTATAGTGGGATAAAGATATTGTCTTTGAGCTAATTTAGATTGTGGGGTGTCCTTTTTGTATTGTTGGTTTGTAGGGGGATTGATATGTTAAATGTTTGATTATGTTTCATTGATTTTAACTTATTAAAATGTTGGGATTTTTTTCATTATTGGTTTTCTAGAAAATATGTAAAAAAGATTATCAAAGTTAAATGCTTGCTATTTTCATTAATTAACTTATTAAAATGTTAGAATTTTTTTAATAATGGTTTCTAGAAAATACGAAAAAGTAGAAAAATGATCAAAGTTAAATGCTCGCTATTTTCGTTGATTTCGACTGATGGGCATATTTTGCTTCCTTTTTTTTTGGATTTTTTTTTTAATTTATATTTGGATGTGTTTATGCGTGAGAATGGTTTTCAGTATTTTTGAATCCTTTTTTGTTAAGCTGCTGGTATATAGTTAAATGTGAACACATAGAGATTATGAAAGATCAAAAGAACTTGGATAGTTAGTAGCTGGCATTGTGTGTTAAATTGTAACTTGATGGTTAATAGAAACGCGAAATTGGCCCCTTTATAAATAAAAGTTACGGAATTTGTCCAGTTAAAGATGTCTCTCTCCATGTGCCACAAATTTGGAATTCTCTAATGGAGTGGTTTTCTATGTAGATTGTGCTAAAGCTCGAGCAAAGATGACTAGGCATTTGTCTCGTACTATTTATGTCGGAAATCTCCCTGGTGATATTCGTGAGAGGGAAGTGGAGGATCTCTTTTACAAGGTTGGTCTTTATAATTGTTATGGCGTTTTTTATTGTTATTTGTGTGTGTTATTTAATACTGTAGTAGCTTGGAGGTTGATTTAGACCATTAGTCTAAGGCACACCGAGGTGTACGTAAAATTAATCACACCCTCATACATCTTTAGTGTGGTTCACTAAAAGAAAGAGGGGTGGAGCGTACCTTAATTTGGTATGCTCGGGTGTAACAAAAGAATTTGTGTGATTTTGACACCATCTGACTACTATTATGTTTCTTGCATATTTTAATTTTAGTGGCATCTATTTTGCAATTTTTAGTGGCAACATGCAACAAGTTGAACTAAGAAAGTTAAATTACCCTTAGTAGTGTTTTCTACTCTCCATCCCTTTTGAAATAACATTTTTTAATCTAGTGATTATACGTAAATATTATCAAACATCAGAGTGTTTCTTGAACCCAAGTTAGTGATACAAATTTTAATTTACACGACATGGAGACTTCAATACCTGATTAATATGGAAAGAGGAGGAATGAAAAGTGATACCGGCAATGTTAGTAACAGGAAGTGGGCAGCACTGTAGTGTATCGAGAAATTAAGCATTGAATAAAAAGTAACAATCTTGAGGGTTTTGAGGTCTGTTATTGTTTTGGTTAAAAAAATTACGATTTATGTACTAATGAATTTGAGGCCAACTAATTATAATTATTAGCACTAAGCAAATTTAACAAATCAAGCGAATGAATAAGAAATCGCAAAGCAAAGTGACACCACGGATTTTGACGTGGAAAACCCTTTGAATCGGGAAAAACCACGGGAGAGATGCTTTTGCCTAAATGCTTTACTATGATCTTTGTGTTTGCTCGGATGATATGTTCTTCAACCTTTTTTTTTTTTTTATGGATGGTGGGATGATTTATGGGATTACAAGTACTGCTCTTCTGAACTTGGCTAATGATGCATACTTAAAAAAAAAAAAATAATATGCCGCTTATCTCAGCTTGCAACCCTAGATTACAAAGTACATCTCAGCCGCTAATATGATCGTTGCCACTTATGGGATTCCTCCTTAATCTTATTAGGGTGTCTCCATCTCCATCGTGCTTTAGTTGGCATCGTCTCTTTGTTCTATCCAAACTTGTATTTCGTCGGTTGTTGTTGCCAACTAAATACAAGCTTGGATAGAACAAATAGATGTTACCAACTAAAGCACAATGGAGACACCCGAATAAGGTTAAGGAGAAATCCCAGAAGAATAGGCCTAGGACTCGAAACGGTCATATTAGCGGCTGAGATGTACTTTGTTATCTAGGGTTGCAGGCTTATATAAGCGGCAAAGTAGTTTTATTTTACGTACGCATCATTAGCCAAGCAACTGAGAAGAGCCAAATCATCCCACCATTCATTAAAAAACACAAACATAAGAGATCCTCCGGTTGAAGAACATATCATCCGAACAAAGATCATAGTGAAGCATTTAAGCAGGCAAGGGTATCTCTCTCGTGGTTTTTCCCAATTCAAAGGGTTTTCCACGTCAAAATTTGTGGTGTCATTTTGGTTTGCAATTTCTTATTCATTCGCTTAATCTGTTTAATTCGCTTAGTGCTAATTATTATAATTAGTTGGCCTCAAATTCATTATAATATTAATCGTATTGTTTTTTTTTACGAAAACAGTTATAATAATTTAAAACCACTTACAATTAGAATTGGTTAGATGATATAGGCGAAAATTGGAATTCAAATTAAAACGAGTGAGAAGAAATCCCAAAGTTCTTTCTTATTCGAAGTTTTTTTACTATGACGTTGCGGATGCAAGGAAAACCTGTTCATTTTACAGTTCTCTTGGTTCCTTCAGTTCTACAACCTCAATATATGTGTCTCATGAGAATAAGAAGATATAAATTTGGCAAGACATCATAACTAAATGAATAAGAGAACAAGAATAAATAGACTTTTTGACTTTAGGTAATCTTCTATGAGTAGTGGTTTTTGTTTATGAGCAGAGGAGAAATATTTATCTCGTTTCATATTCTTGATTGGATTACTGTGCTGCCAAAAGATTGAGAGTTGTTAAAGGGCTATAGAAGTGGAGGAAAGGGATGAGAGGCGGATTTTGTTCTTATTTATCTACCTCTTATGTAAATGCTGGGAAAAGTTCTTTTTATCTGGTTTAGAATTGGTCATTCGGTTGAAGAATCTTCAATAATTCAGTGCTGGAAGTTAAATTAAATGGGAAGATGGGGGTGAGGTGGGGTGGATGTGTATTTTTTGAGAGGTAGTAATGCAGTGGGAAGACTAACATTCAGGTAAGGTTGCACATAGAGTCGGGTGGAGATTATTTATTGTAGATAGTACTTGTCTTATTGGTAACCCCCCCCCCCCCAATAAATAAAGTAAAGCAGTACTAGTATCTTATTTATTTATGGTTCCCGAATCAGTGAACCAACGCAGTTAACCAGGAAGGTTATGCTAATTTCACATGAATGTCATTGACAGAGAGGCATATAAAAGCTCATAGTTTCAAACATATATATAGCTTTGCTGCTTGTGCTTTGTGTGTGTGTGTATATATTTTTTTTTTTTTTTTTTTTGGGGGGGGGGGGGGCGTCTCTATCTGTTGACCTCTGTGGTCAGCCACTCAGTATTTGTTTGGTGACTAGACTTTGGTCCATTTGTGTGGTATAAGCTAGTACGAAGTACTTTGCTTCGTGTAGGCTATACCAAATGTGATTGGTTTTCTACTAACTAAACAAGTGACCTTCATATATGGGATTGATAAATTGTTACTTGCTTGTCTTATGCAGTATGGCCCAATTGTCGACATTGATTTGAAAATCCCACTAAGGCCTCCAGGATATGCTTTTGTTGAGGTGAGCTTATATGTAAAGGGGGCTAAAGTTGGGTGTCGCCATGTGGCAACTGGCAAGGGTTAATAATTTTTTCAATTTTGAAAATTAATCCTTCTAATGCTGGGGTATCTATGGTTACTCTTCTATCATCATTCATTACAGTTTGAAGATGAACGGGATGCTGAAGATGCTGTGCATGGTCGTGAAGGATATGTCTTTGATGGCTGTCGTTTGCGGGTTAGTGATTCTCATGACCGCTGCGATCCTTCATCATCCTTTTCTTAGTACTCTCTAATATAAATATGTATTGTCTTCTGTCCAGTGTTGAACCACAGACATATTTTATATCATCAATGTGTAATTGCAGGTGGAATTTGCACATGGTGGCCGGGGATACTCGTCATCAGACCGCCGTAGCAGTTACAGTAGTAGCAGCCACAGAGGTGGAGCGCCTAAGCACACTGACTACAGAGGTATCTTTGGTTTAAAGTATAATCTATACATTACAAATTTACAATACACAGAGATTCCGATATTGGTGTTTCTGCAGTTATGGTCACTGGACTTCCATCATCTGCTTCCTGGCAAGACCTGAAGGTTAGTGCAAGAATTTTGCCCGATTTGACATTATTCGTACGATATCAGTGCTTTGGCAGCTGTTTAATGATGTAAAACTTTTACATCATTATGATTTTGAGTGTTGAGAGAGATGCTTAATTATGATTTCCTTCTTCTGTTCATTCTCCCTGGTTGGTGCACATATTGCCTGTTAATTTTTTTTTAATTAAAAATATTTGTCCTCATCAGGATCACATGCGTAGAGCTGGTGAGGTTTGTTTTTCAGATGTATTCAAGGATCGCCGCTATGGTGGTAAGTTGGTACAAAGTTTATGGCAGATATTGCTTTCTAGGTGTTAATTTAATTTGAAGCACTGGTTAATTGAGTATTATGTCGGCTGAATTTATATTTATTTTTATGACATTTCACTTTGTTACTTGTTGTCATGGTATATAATATATGTATATCTTCCAGTTATATAAAGACACAAAAATAGAAGTGGTTAGTTTGGTCCTATATTGTTTGCAAAACTCGGAGTGCCGTTTTTCCGTGATCAAGTCCGGGATGTTTGTCAGTTGTATATTTTTGTACGGGTGGTTGCTGGTGACCAAGTGAGGAACTTATTAAATTGAATTTTGGGTCTATTGAGATGTATAATTTTTTTTCGAAGATAGATATAGCTTGTGGTTTCTATTTTCTAGGCTTTGTTATCCCCTCTCTGCCTCCATTAAATTTCCCTTTTACCTTCCCTTAACTTCCCTCTAGTCTTCCTCTTGTCAATTTCCCATCCCATCCCCATTCTACATCAGATTCAGAACCTGATATTTTGGCCAAATTTCTTTACCGCAAGCCTGCGAATGATACTTTGAGATCCGTCCTTCAGAGAATAGTTTAATTTGCCCACAATTGGAAGTTCAAATGCCTTATGCACTGCATGTTTTTTTGTTTTCTTGTATTGCGTTATGCTTTATGATTGTAAACTGTTTTGCTTTGCAGGGACGGTTGGAGTTGTTGATTATGAGAATTATGACGATATGAAACGTGCTGTACGTGGTTCTACTTTGCATGTCGTGGTTGTTTAGCTAATCGAATACCCTTTTTTCGCCATTAATCCTTGAAGTTCTCCCTGATGCAGATCAGGAAACTGGACGATACTGAATTTCGCAATGCGTTCTCCAAAGCTTATATCAGAGTATGTTTCATAATGAGTCAATTCTCGATTCTGAAGCTCCTATATGTTTCGTGTCTCCTAACGAACTTTTATGTATGTAGGTGAGGGAATATAGTCATAGCCCAGCTAGGTCAAGAAGCAGAAGCTATAGCCGTGATCGTAGTGTTAGCCGCAGTCGCAGTTACAGGTGCGCCTAGATTTGATAAGTCCAAGTTTGTCGGTTTTGTTTTCTCGCCAACAAATACATGCTAAATTTGTTTCCTTCGGTGCAGCATAACCCCCCGAAGAAATTCACGCCGTTCCGATTCTAGTTCTGTTTCAGGATCTCGCTCGAGATCTCGCTCTCGTTCTCTGTCAAGGTAGACTTCTATTCCTGTAACCTGGGAAGTTAACCATCTCAAGGCAATATCTAGGATTGATCCCACATTCCTCAAGGTTATGTGTCTGCATGTATGTAGAAAGTTAGAATCTGTTATCCCTATGTTGTCTTCTGTCGTTTGTATTTTATAGTAATTCCATTGCATCACTACACATATGATTTATACTTGCTCCGGATGTTGGTCATGGCTGTTGAGAAACTTAGATTTTGTTTAGTGTACAGGTCATAAGGTCTGATTGTTGAAATCGTTATTTGTTTATTGTCTGATCTTTATTGAAGCGAGTGTATCCTTTACTAGTGTTATTATCATTGTTTGAGGACAACTCATGAGCCATCAGTTGGGTATACTCTCAGAGGGTTTTTATTGGTCGCCTTTAATATTGTATTTGGATGTCATGGCAGTACATCAAAAGGTTTTTTGTGGAGATGTTTGAGGATAGGTTCGTGTAATGTAAATAATTATGAGGGAGTAATATCAGAATTGCATGCTTCTTGTCATATGGATGGCTATGATCCTTCTTGGTCTTGGGTGTTGGTGAGGTACACAATGAGATAACGGACTTCTTCCTAAAAACAGCAAATTGTCAATCCCTGTTGCTTATGTCTACCTCTCTTGCTTCAGATGTCCATTTTGGTATTTGTGATCTGTTATGAGACTGTACTTTCCATTTTCCCTTCTAAAGTCCCATGCATAACCTATATTTTGTTCTCTGAAATAAATAAAAATGAAAAATCTTCACCCTTGCACTTAAGTGAATCTTTTGTAGTTGGTTGCCTCTATTACATCAGAGCTCAGTGATCAATGTCATTTGTTTGACTAAGGCTAAGGTGCTTTGTTAGAAATTGGTAGTGTGTTATTTACGTTCTTGGCCTGCTTGTATCATGAACTTATTCACATTTGTCTTCTTTGGCAATGTACATAGAAAGAAGAGAAGGCCATATTGTTCATCCATGGTTTCAGATGATGTTTGTTCAGCTTGTCTTGCAATGGACATATGCAGGTCAAATTGTCATATACTCCCTCCGTCACATTAGGTAGTTTACATTTGGTTTGTATGTGTGAGGAGTTCAAACCAAACACTACCTGATGGGACAGAGGGAGTAATCTGTAACCCCGGGTGTTAAAAGTCACCCTTACACTATTTGTTGGATACTTGAAGAATTAAAATAGTTATGTGAGGACGACTTTTAATGCATTTTAGAGGTGATTCACAGTTCTTTTGGGGGTTAACATGGGCTGACTTATTTAGACGTATCCATTGTATAAGTGTTGTCACGTGTCTGCTAAGGACAAAAGTGTTGTAGTATATGATACTCCTGTAGTAAATGTCTGCCTCAACCCTTATGTCGCTGTTATAAAATTCACCACTATGTGGCCGGTGAAGTTGGCAAATTTCCTTGTGCTACTAGGGTTTCTCCAACTCGACTGCAGCGAGTAGTAGCTGATATTCTTATGTCCACATATATATTCTTTGTGATAAAGGACTAGAAACTGGAGATTTATGATGTCTCAACTCTCAAGTGATTACAATGAAGGGGAACTAGAAGAATTAATAAGTCATTCTCTTTTTGTTTCTAATGTTTTGAGACAAACTGTTGGATGACATGTTTCCAGTGGATGGCTTTCTGAATTGGCGATTGTTTAATATGTTTATGTAGCTTCTCTTTGTTTCCTAGATCCAGCTCTTTGCGGCAGTCTGAGGATTGGACGTAGGGGCTTGGATCTCTTGGCACATGATACCATGATTATATCAATTCAAGATGGACATATAAAACATTGCATACGACCGATGTTGGCGTCAATTAATTTTTTTGAGAAGCCTCTCTGGATAAATTTACTGGTACAGCAAATTGAGGGGGGTCATGGATGTCAGCCAGTTTCATTGGTAATTGAATTATTTAGTGCTGGATTCTCATGGTTAGGTGCCATAATGACATGGACAAGGTGACAGCGTTCTAGAAAAAGTGCACTTTGCGTGAAGTGTGATAGGACTTGTGAGAAAGAATTTTGATAGATACACGTGTTATCCACTTAACATGGTAAAATTGGTTTTAAGCCTTGTCGTCTCGTGTGGCTGACATGAGTACGTACCACTGGGCTATGCAAAGAGCTGACTCTGATGGTAAGGTTGGAGTAAGTTGCTTTAGTCCTTGATGGTTCACTTGAATGCTGCCAAAGACAAGAACACTATTGTTTGCATGCTCTTTGCTGAAGCAGCTGACTTACATGGAGAGATAATGAGTTGCTGCTGTTTTTTTCTTTTTTTTTTTTTTTTTTTTTCTTTTTGGCTTTTCAGATCTGTGTCAAGGTCCAGGTCTCCAGTGCGTGTGCGTCGCAGCGTGAGCAGGAACAGCCAATCTCGCTCCCCAGCTGTAAGATATCCCCTTCAGAACGTGTTTGTCTACATCGTTTGGTTGTGTATGTGTTTTCTGCTATTCTGACTTACTGTATGGCATTGTTGTTAAATGCAGGCCAGGTCTGATAGGAGCCGTTCTGCTTCTGAGGAGCGGTACTGAATTTCAGCTAGATATTTTTTGTTGGGCAGACTAATGTGGCTTTGGTGTTGACCGGGAGTTATGGGTTTTAAGTTTTCTTGTAGTGTTCACTTGTTTGGAAATCTGATTTAGAGATTTACTATGTACCTTGATTAGACTTGTTGCCTTTTTTAGTCTAGTCCTACTGCAGATTCTAATACAAGTAGTTTTGTCCTATGGAGATCTAACTTTTTACGGGCATTGTATGTTTTTTATGCAAGTGAACACGTGAGGTAGGAATTTCATTGAAGATAAACAGGTGCATTGCTCTTATCATGTGTTTGATGTCCTTCCGTGAGAGTTATTATTCCCATAGAACTAGAACTTGCACAGAAGACGGGTGTGTCAAACCAAACAACGCCTTGGTGTGAGCTCGTAGTTTAACTCCATATATTCAAGTCTTATGCCGCAAGCCCGAATATCTATTGTTTGTCATATTATGCATAAAAAGTGTTGAGAATTTGAACCCTTGAACGGTATCATCTACGTAAACTTGTTTTTGGTGAACAGGCAGTTGCAAATTATAGTATGCAATTGTCGAACCTGGATTTGGAGTGGTCACTCCCTCTAGAATTTTATGCTTCTAGGACTGGTGTCTTTGACTTACTTTTATAAAGTTTCAAATAATGAGTCATGACTCATGACACGTAATTCACGACCGCTAGTGACCAACAAAGCTTAATATAATTTGCGCAGTTTGTGCACGAACCCAAGGGCTGATATAATTAAGTTATTAGGATGAAGGAAAATTGTCCTAGGCGTTGGTTAAGATAAATCTGATAATCGCCAAGTTTTTGGCTTATTAGAAAATTTTCCAACTAACCCTTCTGACAAATTTGGACATACATTCCCGAAGCCAGAAAGAGGGGATCTCGAGACGCATATTGTTTGATCGATTCAGGAGAAGAGTGGGTGGTATTCCGTAGATGTATAACAGTCAGTGCACGGTGTAGGTGGAGGTATTTTGTAGATGTATATCAGTAAATGTATAATAGTAAGTGCGTGGTGTAGATATTTTTAGTCCAGGTTGATCGAATTTACTTGGAGATTATAAGTTGATGTTATCCCTTGTCATATCAAAATTTAGCAACGATGAACAAGCAATAGGTCTGATCTATTACTTACAAATAATGAAGAATTTTTAATTCCAATAACTGAATTAACAAAGAGAAGGAAAGAATATATAAACCAATATTAAAAAACTCTAAAGTTAGCATTACCATAATATGAACTAAATATAATACATAATTCCCTACTAAATCAATGTACAATATTACTGTTTAGATGAGATTATGTTTTCTCTCAATTTGGTAATTAAACTCGAGTGCGAAATATGTCGATTATTTGTACAAAAAACATACTCTCGTAACAAAAAAAAAGACATTTTTCTATGTGCAGTTATTCATATTCTCCCGACGTTAACTACAAATTAGAACTATTAAGAATCAACATCAAATTAGGGTTATAATTCATGATCTCAATTGTAGCTCTCATCTATTCTCATGTGATAATACATTATAATTAGGGTTATATAAACTAGATTCAAATCCAATAACAACTTTAATTGAGTAAAAATTAATTACGTTAACAAGGTTGAAGTAACAACTCACAAGAATTAAAGTACCATTTACGAAATTAGTTCACATTTTTATTATTAATAAGCATAAACCTATCGAATCCATGTGAAGATAATATGGGCATAGTGATGTGTAGGAGTTGTAGGTCATAAGGTGGTGGAAAAGAGAGAAAAGTAAGGAAATTGGAAGTTGGAAGTCCAAGAGATAATAATGGTATATTCGGCGAAAAATTGAAATTTGGAAATGACTATCAACTTTAAGAATAAAAAAGCTTGTTGCATGCAAAAGTTTGATAGGCTATGCGTGGATAAATGTCTTCACTAAGAAGAAAGGATTTGGGAGTGCTTCCTCGGGAGACAGATCTATAAAGTTATAAACCCATGAAGATAAGTTTGTTAGGCACTACCATCTTTTAATGGAGCAAAGCAAAGCCGTACATTTGTGCTTCTTTTGGAATTTCATTAATTGGGTGGCTGAGAAGGTAAATCAGGAGTAGAATTCTGTGTGTAACGCTTCTGTAATGGTTTTCAAGGTAGTTTCTCAAAATGCGTAACTTTCCAAGAAAGCTCTATCAAAAATGGCCGTTGGCTTTGTCAAAAAAAAATTACATGATTCTCAACTTGATCTTATGCGAGGTTTCATGAATTTCACAATCGAGGAATTCAGAATGAGCTCCCAAGGTTTCTTGGCACCCTACCGATATACAGGAGATCGCCGCCCCAACTCCCAGGCAACCCCAATTCCCCAATAACACTCAGAAGAACCTTCAGCCCGTTATCACTAATTCCCACTACTCTCAATAAGCGCAATAAGCATCCACTTGACCATCTTGAATCTTTTAGTTTTGGGGAAGTAAGAGTGGAATTATTTTGCTATCAAATACTTAGGAGGGGGGGGGGGGGTGTTCACCCAACTAAATTTCCTAATAGGGGATGATTCTCGTTACTCATTCGAAATGTGATTCACAATAATGAACGACACGAGTATTCGTTCTAGCAGTATTGGAAGTTTAGCTATGTCATATTTGCAGATTTCAGCTTGGCATCCATCTGAATAAATGCTCATGCAACTGGAAACGAAAAGATCACAATTTTGTTCAAACTTCGTAGAAATGTAATACAGGATAACACAAATATACGGGGATAAGTTATTTAACAGATAATTCAATCCCACTCTTCGCAAACCTCGCACCTCCAGCTCACTTCTGCAGAGCAGAAGGAGAAATCCCTTCACATATGCCACAAACGATTCAAGATGCAACTGTTTTATTTTTTACACCTCAAGGCAATTAAGCTTTTAGATGAAGCCCCTACCGAAAGGATCATTTTTGGTACCCATTCAACAGCATACTGGAGCTCCACTGGTTCAAGTGGAACTCCAATTAAAACCATTCTGCATCGTTTCACACATTACAAACTTCTTTGGTTTCAGCAGTCATAATATTGGCAGTTTGTTTTTGCTTCACCAAATAAAGGCATAAACATGAAGGTCTTCATGACCGATTTTGTGATGGTGTCCACTCTGATCCATGCCGTTGGCGAAAACTGCTCGGCCCACCAACTGTCAGGTGGGGGGCCCAATCTCTCTCCACCTGGGATACTGGGAAAGAAGCCAACTGATCTCTTTCCCATGCATGGAACCGACTCGATATTGGATTCTCAGCTTCAGGAAAGCTCCGATTGGATGTACCTGATGGAAAGACGTAAAAGCCACCTGGTTGATCAGATGATGAGGGATGAGGTGCTACTTGGGACATGTTCCGGTGACCACTGGATCTTCTTGAACTAGGCATCATGGGTGTACGCATGGGCGGGGAACTGCTAGGGGGCTGGAAATATGCCTGGAGAGCTTGTACACGATCACGAGCCCGAGCAGCACTGCCTGGATAAGGTGGAACCATAGATGAGGTGACGGAGCTTCCAACCCTACCGCCAGAACTGTGATGATTGATAGTAATAAAGTAAATGGCATCAAACTCGATAAAAGCAGAAACGCATAAGTAAAACAATTAAAATAAAAAGAAAAAACCACAAATATCGTGGTACAAAGTCATGATTCAGCTCAGAAATGGTGAAGTGCTAACAAGTGAAGTATTAAAGTTGCAAGACAGAAGGGGGTTGGGGTGACATTGACACACATAGATGCGTTATACCCGACATTTGGACAGTACTGACCGTGTTATCTAAACAAAGAGGCACAACATGACATGAGCAAATGACTGCAATCAACAGAGGGCTACCTCTACCATGGACATCAAGCAACCCCCCCCCCCACCCCGACCACCGCAACATGCACAGTTCCTTCCTCAAGAAAAAAAAAATCCACAAAACAAATAAAAGAGAAGGCGCAAATGAGCTTTTGAAAAAAAAAAAAAAAATCAAAGTCCGGCTAAGATACAAAAGCAGTTGCAGACAACATTGGGGTCATTTCTTTTGAGATCAAGCATGTATCATCATTGCTTGTACTGTCGTACACGTCTGATTCCTTATGTGCAAGGCGTTTAGGCTTTAACCAAAGCACGCAATTGAACCAAACCTCAATCTAGTAGGTACATTCATTTCAAAATTCTATGCTCAAATCCTAATTTTTCCTCTATTCAATTGGCAAGTTAGAATGAAAAGTGTTTTGTTGCTATATGTGCGAGCTAAAAAGGGTCCGAAATGTGAAAAAGGTAAAAAGTAAAAATTCTTCAAAAGGTAAGCATTATCTTGCCACTCTAACACATACCTGTGACTTCCGACAAATGGATGGACAAATGATCCTGATCTTGGCAAGTCAGAATTGGCTCGAGATGATCTTTGGCTCATAGATGGGGTTGAAGGCTGATCAGAACCCCCCAGTCTGCTACCGGAAGCTGACAAAGGCATTGAATGATGCTCCCACCCTTGATAATGGGGATCCATGGCAGCAAAAGCATAAGATGCAGGTATTTCACTTGGCCCTGGTGGACTAGCCCAGCGATTGCTGAAATTGGGGCCATCTGAGACACTTCCAACAGAGTTTGAGGATGAGGAGTGAACGGGTCCATAATAAGCAACATAAGGGTACTGATGGGTAGAAGAGGCAACAGTCGTATGGTCAGCAAAGACAGCATGCTGACCCAAAAGATCATGATCTGCAAAACCCAAAAATCATATAACCATGAATAACCATGTTCGCCTTGGTCTAATTTCTATCAAGAGACGGGCAAACCAATGAAAACTTACAAGCAGTAGATGGGAACTCCCCTTCCCTACAAAAAAAGAACAAGGAAACGGAAACGGTCAGGAATAAGTCATAGTTCACTAATAAACACAAACCAGAAAAGTTGTCTGTGTGTCCAAGACTCAGCAAAAGACATTTTCATCAAAGTACTTTTCCATATAGAGCGCGTGTTACCGAGAAGTAACCCAGTCATAACAAACCAGTTCAAAGCTAGGTCAGGTCAAAGCATTCTCAAAGAAGCACTTGCTGATTCGTTTTTTCCTTACATGGAGAGGGGGGAGGGGTAGGGGGTTTGGTGGTGCTAAAACATGTGCTCTAAAGTTTTTTTTTTTTTTTTTTTTGTCTGAATGGAGTGCACAAAAGCACAGATGTGATCAAATTCCCAACCTCAAGATTGGGGTAAAGAAGCTGTAGGTCACTAGCCATCTGAGCTATCCCTTGTCTTTTACATATACTCTAATGTCAACGCTTCAAACCCTCCACAACTAGCTTTTTTAACACTGGTAACACCAGCCAGATATGCCAACTCCAATATAATTTAAGAACTGTTCTATGTGCAACTGTGCAAGAAACTAAACATACTGAAGTCCAGGATAGAATCTCCTTAGCCAGCTTGAGCACATCTTTCATGTGCGAGTTTGAGTCAAATCTAAGTGGTCTTACTCATGTGTCAACTCTAACTATAGGGTTGAAGTCAGGGTTCAACTCGGCAAGCTCTACCAAGTTCACAATGCATAAGCACTTTCTGCACCACTAAGTTGACATTCAGATACTAAACTTTTATCAAATATTCTGCAAAGAACTAAGATATCGCAGATGAAGTATCACACAAGCACGGTTGGCAAAAGAATGAGCAGAGAGAAACTAGAACTAAAATAGGACAAACTAAAACTCTCAAATTAGAAAATCGAAAAACATATCTAACAATACGAGTTCGGATTAAAAGGCGTGCTTACTCATATGACGGAAGTCGTGAAAATGCTGGTAAAGGACACCATTGTACTCCGAACTGCACCAGAAACAATCAAGAAACCAAAGTCAATATTCAGACAGTCACTTAAATCCCTTTTCATGCACATAGCAAGACAGCTACCACCAATAATGTGTTCGGACACCATATTGGAAGGAAGAGAAGGGTGGGAAGGAAGTGAATGAATGGGCTTCCCTCTTCCCCAAAAACATTTCCAGCTTCAAAGGGATTAGCTTTACTAAAAAGGGCGGAGAAATAAGTACATCCCTTCCTTTCTCCAACCCTCTATCCGAATAGGGGAAATGAATTTCCCAATTCTCCTTTAGTCCCTTCCCTACCCTTCCTCCAAAATCCTTTACCCCAGCAATGCATAATTGTCTTAGTGACAAGCTAGCAGTAATATAGACTTTATAACAAGTTCTGCATAACTGGAAAAGGCATCAAAACAGTCATGGCATACACAAAAGGTCAATTTAAAGAGGTTTGTTTCCAGTAAAACTCATGCAGGAAATGTCCAACACTAACTGATCAATGTCACAGAACCTGGAACCTAGAGTTCTTGCGCCAACAAACAGGTTTCCAGTAAAATTATCCAGGCATCTTCAGCAAGCAACAAGCCAAAGTCACTCATAACTCCCTAATTCTTCTGGCGCACCAAAACTAAGAAGATATGATAGCCCTCTAAGGGAAATCGGGAGGAAATGAAAGATGCTCCTAGAAGCAGTTAACTCAATTTCAGTGTCTTTTGGCTATGCTAGACTAAATAGGCAGAAAATCCCTTAAAGTGTTCATGTCATAGCCTATTTCTTTGCCAATAAATATTAAGTAATTACCAGCTATGAAACAGAAGAAAGCACACACAGACATAAGCCAGATGATGAACACTTCCAATACCTTTTGTATATCAAGATAACGAAGAGAGGAACAGAACGACAAACAAGACGATGTCTTCTTTCTTCTAGCCACTGATGACCATGGAATACACGAAAGATGCTCCTGGAAGCAATTGACTCCATTCCAGGTCTTTTTGGTGTGCTACACTACTACAACTTAAAGATAGGCAGAAACTCCCTTGAAGTGGTCATGTCCTATCCTATTTCTTTGTCATCACATGTGGAGTAATTATTAGCTGTGCGACAGCAAAAAGCACACACAGACATAAGCCAGATGATAAGCACTATACGTTTTCTCGATCAAAAAAACAAAAAGAGGAACAGATCTGAGTGGACAAACAAGACAACAATTTCTTTTTTCTACCCACTATAAGCCATAGAATCTTAAATGAAATTATCACAAGTTCCTTGGCTGCTAAAATTAGGGTCAACCAGAATTATAAAGGCTGAAGACACACCAATAGTTTCACAGCAAAAGTAAAATATAGCATTGCATGCTTGACCATCTACCTCATACCAAGACCACAACATGCAAATTAATCTGGGTGAATGATTGCCTATGCACTTGTTAAATATAGAAAGCCTACCTATCTACTTCTCAATATAAAAAATCCTTTATCTTTTACGCAAAGCCAAGGGGCAGAAGTCCCTGGTTCAAAATAAAATGGCTCTCTGTTACACAAGCTCCCCATAAAATCCACTTTATTTATTAGTTGCGGAATCAAAGAGCTGAGCACTCCTGTCATCAAACTAGACAAAAAAAAAAAATTGATTCACTAATGCATCCTTGTAATTTCTGTTTCCTATTACTGGTGAAAGAAAATTCTACAAACAGAAATTGAGACGGGCCAGATTCTGACTAATATGAAACTATAGTTATTTCACTTTCCAGCATTCAACCTCCAAAGAAAAACATACCACCATATCTTTACTCAAAAAAAAAAAAAAGAGAACCTACCTCCATATCACGTTGTGCATATACAATCACAATCAAACCAAATGAAATTCGAAAATCAATCAGTCACTCCCATCAAAAGGATAGCAGACTGGGACGTAATTACAAAGACTGTAACAACAGCATCACACAATAGACTCTTGAAGAACCAAATGATGAAAAGCTCTTTTAGTTGGGGCCGGATATGCCCTAGGATAGCCCACTGCAAGATGATATATGACCTCTACTTATTCCTTCCAAAGGCACTTCACCACTTCCATTGATAGTGTACTGAATGCGACACATTTACCCCAATCCTCAAATGCTGGACTTTTTATCTTTTCAGACTCCATAATCCACCAAATCTACACACTACACTCTGCTCAATCTAACTAATGCAAGCATAGGATTACAAAGAAAATGTAAACCAAAGCATAGGAAAACACAATTACAAATGAAAACCGGATGGAAACACAGCTCAAATTACGTAAATGCCTCAGGAAAAAGCCAAGAACCTTTTTCACGGAATTAAGTAGTACATCCATAGAGAAAAGGCTTAATGGGGACAGAAGATTACTGAAATGCAATGAACTAAGATGGCTAGTCATTAGTAGAGTGAAAAAACCTCATCAGTTTATTGACGAAAAAAGGTAAAGGAATCATCTGCATAACTAACATCTATTGGAAAGGCATTTACTTCCAACACAGTATTTCCATTTCAAGTGGCCTTTTCTCCAAAAACTAAAGCAGTCCGAAACTACATTCCATGGGACCAACTTTCTAAAAAAAGTGAAAAATTTATTATAGTAAACAATTATTGTAAGCACAAGGTAAGGTATCCTAAGCATTCAGTAGGGTCGTAGCAAGACCAATGTAACTATGTAATAAATCCAAGGAGACGACCACATTCTTTTAGACATCCCTCCCCCTTCTAAAAAAAGGGCTGATCACTTGTATCAAGACAAATAAACATATCTTATTGAGAAGTACAATATTTACAGAACCTTAAGAAATAAATAAAAGGGGACACAGCTGCTTATAATATGCCTGATAATGTGGGTTAGTTGAATGTGCCACCAGTTGCTTATAACTCAGAGCTGCCACACCCTCCTTCCCCTTCCCTACACTTTATGAAGGGGTAGAACAAAGTCTCAACTCCCAACCCATAAAAGACTAGATTGACTCCTAAGTCTAGTAATAGCTTCATTATAATTTATAATATGAACTATTCACCAATCATCACGAAAGTACTATGACAAACCTAGCTATAGACAAATTACTGTCACCGTACTACTCTTCATGAACAAACTTGAACTATATTCAGAATAAAATGAATCAACATTGACTAAGACACAATCCTTTAGATGCTTGTGGAAAACCAGCAAATAAAGAATATCCAAAACCATTTTGAACCAAGGAAAGCTTACAGCGAAACAAAATAATTACCATCTCAGAATAACTAAGGTCATACAGATCCTCATCATGGGGCCAGTCCTCAATGAAATCTGAAACCGAACGACAACCAGTCGCATAAAGCCATTGACCTTTTTCGATCTTTCGGCAATTCGGGCATTGCATTGCTCCCTTGATATTAAATGCTGAACCGATGCAATCTGCAGAGTAGCACAAACACCAATTAAACAAAAGTAACATCCAAGAGAAAACAATAAAGAACCCACAAACATTAACAAAAGAGCAAGTCGCAGAATAGAAACTATAAAACAAGGCAAACAATCATCATCCGCAACAGAACTATGCTACACATAAGCAAACCCTGCAGCATCCACAAAGTTCAATATAAAACTCCAGGGGAAAATGAATTGAACTACAAAAGCATATAAAGAAACCTTTGAAAAGAATATGCCAAAAGAAACAGTGGTGTTCACATAATATAATCCAACAATTGTTGACATACCTGCAATCATTAAGGTCAACTGAAACACATCTGCAAAAACATATATACTGCATTCCATTACAGGTAAGCTTGCAGAATTACAGAAAGTGATCCCCTCCCCCCTCAGTTCCTTTCCCGCAAACATGATGGTACGGACCATCAGTAAGCAGAAACCAACGTAAGCCATAGGATTGAACAGAATGGCACTTTATGAAACAAGTCCGGTTTGAGAGAGAGAGACAGCAGAGAAACCGAGAATACCATTGCCCATAAAAACTCGTTTGCCTGACTAGTAGGACTCGAAAGAATTGTGTTTAAAGGAGAGACTCTTCATCATTCCATCCCAACAAATTGATCCGCAGTAGACCTCAACTTTTATGTAGCCAAGACTTCAAATTGTCAAAGATCCTTCAAATTTTAAACATTGCAGTTAACCCCCTTACTAAAGGGAATGAAATCTCAAGTGGAGAATCATATCAGGATGGAGCCGGTATCGAAATCTCACAACAACCACCATACTTAAGCTCACAAAAAACTGCAGTACTATAAGCAACCATCTTAATCACACGAGTAACATCTACAATGAACAATCTTCTCACCATAGAGTGACTATCCAAATCCAAATTTCGCAATCTCCATCATACAACTCTCTAGCTCACAACATTTTGCTCTTATCATGTACTGTTCCTTAACATCCTTAATCACGCGAATGGAATATAAGTAAACAATCTTCTCAGGACGCACCAACTATCCGAATTTCGCAATCTCCATGATACAACTCTATCGCTCACAAAATTTTGCTCTATGCTATACTCTACTAAACCTCCTTAATCACACTAATTACAGTAAACAACCTTTCTATCCAAATCCTTGCAATCTCCACCATACAACTCTCTAGCTCACAAGATTTTGCTCTATCCTATACTCTACCAAAACCTCCTTAACCACGCAAACATAATACGCACTAAACAATCTTTCAGAACGAACTGACTATCCGAATTTCACAATCTCCAGCACACAATATTCCCTCTCACAGCAACAATTTAACTTAACCTCCTTAATCCTTACTAACACGACTAAATCCGAAGCGCCTAATCAATTCCAGACGATGCTCGGAACAAATCACCAATCATCTAGCTAGGTCAACAGAAAGCCTCAGCTACTAGCTAAAACTCTAACATCATCCTCATCCTCATCCTCAACCTCATCCTCATCATCGTCATCATGTCGATTATTAGTCAACAATATTATACTCAATTCCGTAAATAACAACATGCAATTCCAACTGAAATCAACAGCAATTCCCTAAATACAACGCGAAACCGGATAAAAATAAAACGCGGGAAATAAAAATAAAATAAAAGTAAGACAGATGTTAATGTTAATAAAGTTAAAAAAGAAGGCAGTTAGTTACCGAGGTGGAATTGGTGAGCACATTGGAGCTTAGCCCAAGATCTGTCCCCATTGTCGGTGACAGGTTCCAGACAGATGGAGCACGACACGTCACCCAATCTCAACGCCTTTCCTCCTCCGCCGTCCCCGTCCTCGTCTACCGTCGTCTCGTCGAAACCCATCTTAACTAAATTATTAAAACCCTAACCCCAGTTTAATTTTTTAGTCCTTTTCAATTAATTAAAACGTAACGCGGAACAAATCAAATCGAATCGAATTGGATTGGGTTAATTGCAATTCAACGATTAATTAGATAATGATATGGTACGATATGTTATGTTATGTTATGTACTTATGTTGTTGGTGTGATAAGTTAAGTGAGACGTGAAGCGAGGGAGTAGAGGGGGGGTGGGGGGGTTTAATGGGGAATGTGTGGTTGAGTTAGTGGGTGACTGCCTCACTAGATGGTGGTTTTTTCTAGGATGACAAAAATTAATTAAAATACCAGCGATTGTATTCTACATTTGTACTTGTGGGCTGATGATAATATAACGGACTTTTAAGAGGGGACCACCCTCGTCCCTTCCCTCCTTTTTTGGACCGTCGGGTTCATTAGCGTTAAGACTAGACTACCGACTATCCTAAACACTCATTTTTCTATTTTTTTTTTAATGACGTGGAAGGCTGTAGCTGTTTATTTTAGATGTGTACTAGGCAAATTCCCGCCCTTGAAATTAGCCAGCAAAGGGTTATGGGGAGGTTAGCTAGCGGAAGCTGACCGATTCGACGACCCATGAATAAAGCATTGATAGAAGGGCAAGCTCCTTACCAACTCATTGGGTTTCTTGGGGATTTAGGACCTGTTCTCCTCAACTTATTTATACTTATTTTCAAGAAAAATAAGATAAGTTCAGAAAAAAATAAGAAAAGTTCAGATAAAATAAGTAAAGTTCAGAAAAATAAGCAAAAAGAAGTAAAGTTCAGAATAAGCAAAAATAAGTAAAGTTCAGAAAAATAAGTAAAATTAAGTAAACTTGAGCTATCAAAACAACATAAATAAGTAAAAATAAGTAAAGTTCATAAAAATAAGTAAAAATAAGTACTGTTTAGAAAAATAAGTAAAAATAAGAAAAGTTCAGAATCAATCAGGAAAAATAAGAAAATCAGATAAGATAAGTGAAAATAAGTTGAAGATAAGATTAATTAGGTTGTTTGTCAATTTACTTTTGTTTTCATGATAAAAAATAATATTAACGAATTGATAAAATGAATAATTGAAATATGAAATCTAATCGAGCTAATATAATCATTTTTTTTATTAACCATTATAAGTCAAAAATAAGCTACATTGATTGTCTCATACATGATTTTTTGAAAAATAATTAGAGATATTCTCAATTGTTTAGCAATGAAGGACATGTTCGTTGATTTATTAGCTATTGAGATATACATTTGATTTCTCCTAAGACGAAATCATTAATCACCTTACTTTATGACAAAATTTTTCGCAAGGTATTTGTACGATGTGGTGGAAATTAAAGAGTAAAGGTTGTAATGTGTAGTTTTAGAAGTTTTAGAATTATAAGCTCAAATCATAATATTCAATATTAACATCATATTGTTTGTTTGCCATATCCAAGAGTAATCTTAATTTATTGTTGTAGTTAATTTATAATTGATACATTTGGGTTATGTAATAATTAACTATTTAATATTCCGTACTAACCATATAGCATTATAAATGTCATTTTAAAGCTATACAACCAATATGTCTTTTCACGAGGTAATTATCAATTAATAGCGATAATGATTACAATAATAAACTTATATAATCATGATTATATGTAGTCTCATATTTATTTCACATGTTAGTTGTTGATTTTTCATACCAAAAGTAAAATAAATTATTTTACATAATCACATGCCAAGTGAGTTTGGTAAGTATAAATATGTCGCTAAGCTAGTTTTTTTGTTTATCCAGTAAAGACCCTGGGAAATATACCCAAAATTAGATTTTGAAAAAATAACATTTTAGAATGTAACATCAAGATGATGTAACTTTTAGATGACGTGATTATACACTTATATTTGCTCAAACCTTCTTATAAGAATAAACTAAACACAAAATTTCAGTAGAGGCATACTAATTTAACTCAATGTGGCCTGTCATTATTGGGCTTATATCAATCATTATTGGTTTTAAAGTTGTCAGTTTGTTAACATGATGATATAATGACCACTATCAACTATACGGTGTCTACTTTAAACCCGTCTAATTTTAACTCAAAATTAGACGGTCTTATAAGGGACTAGCTGTACAAATAGATTATTACATTTGATACATGCAATAAAGTGCTTCAATTATTTGTTATTTTATAATTTAAAAAGAGAGAGATAATAGCGACCTACCGAGTGGGTACCAATTTGCTGTTCACCCTCTCATATAATTTATTTTACCATTAAAAATTTAAAACGTTTCAAAATCATGTAAGTAAATGACTATCAAAGTGACACACACCTGATGGTTAAGTATGATTTTTCTGTCAAAAGATTTTTTTTTTTTTTTGGGTAGCAAAAAACACTGAAATTTTCAAGAAAAATAGGATAAAAGAGAAGGGTGTATTGCCATTATCACGTGGCCATGTGGTTACTTTGTTTCAACAGTCTGTGCAAGTGTGTATCATATGAGCCCTCGTTACTCGTTAGATTCATGAACGATAGTCCGGCCCACGAGATCAACTTGCCACGAAACGCGGCATATCGGCTTCAGCATGTCCTTATAGAGATCACACGAGTCAGCCCAGCACCCATGTTTTGTTGACCTTCCGTGGGCCTCACCACTAAGATAAGCAGTTATCCAAATATTCTTTTTTTTTTTTAGTTATCCAGATATTCTTACAATCTTACATCCCTCCCTCAAAGTAAAAGAAAAAGAAAAACATAAAAGGCATCTTCCCTTTAGCGCTGGATATTCCCATCATCCCATGCACCCTTGGAGGACCAAAATCAAAGTACACCAAAAGTAGTAAAACGAACTACTCTTTAGCTAAAGAAGAAAAATATGTGAGACGTGAGAGGAGTACCATTAACATGACTAGCCATCACGAGTTCATCACTAAATCATGGACACTAGTTTTTGGGCCCGTGCGATGCACGGGACTGGTTTTTTTTTTTCTTTTTGCCAGGTTGGTTGTTTTTATTTTTTGCTTTACATGTTTCTAATCCATTCTGAGTGTAATGTTGGGTATGTTAATCACGTAATTACAATTTAAATGTCAAAGGTAAACATTGGTAAAGCTCTAGCTTTACACACATAGCGCTGTCTTTTGCCATATAATTGTAGCTTACATTATTTGAAGACTAAGGAGTAGTTTGCGCTGTAGGTTAGATATGTCCAGGAACTAATCCTTATATAGCAGGAGTTCCATTCTTTTCGTGAAACGTAAAATAGTGTAAGATGAATTGAGTTTTGGAACAAATGGGGTATCTAAATGGCATTGTAAGGTGATAATATGTTGATTACGCTCAAGAACACACTAAGTGCGAAAAGGTTGCTAATATTTTGGGGGTGTAACTTTAGGTGTAGCAGTGCAAAGTGAGCAAAAGTGTGCATGACATTGATTGAATTACAGGGGCCTGTTAACTGTTAAGGTTGTGGAACTAAGCATACCTTTGTCGATAATGTTATTCTTGACAGATGTTGTACCTGTAAACAGGATATGAGAACGACGTAAGGGAGAACTACAAAGTAAGATGCAATATTTACGGAAAAAATATTGACATACGGAGTAATTGTTTAGTGACGGTGACGTGTAAGACGGTACCTTACAGTCGTTGGTGCTGTCGTGTGAAGCAAATATTTATATTCTGCTAACCTTCGCCTACTATGGGAAAAAGAGTTACTCGAGTTGGTGAACAAAATTTCGTTGGCACAACTGTGACTTCGGAAGTACTATTGCGTCTACAACACAGCATCAAAAAGACCAGATGACACATACCAACATAGTAGGCGTTCATTTTTATTGGTTTTTTGGGGGGGAAAGTGGGGAGGGGGTTTCTAGTCGGGCACTACCAAGTACCAACAACCAAAGAGTGCCAACAATTAGAGTAGTCGTGGCAAATAGGTGGGGAGAAAGCAGTGGGTTATTCAAAACATGTAGACTACATTAAGCCTGTGGAATATAGTAAAACGATTTGGAGAAGAGGAAGTACTCAGCCTGGTGCAGGCCCAGTTGAATGGCAATGTTATGCAAGCTTGAGTTGAACTTTGATGGTTCTTTACAAAGTCAATATATATAAGGGGGTTAAAGGCAAGTGAAGGTTGAAGTGAGTATGGTCTGTAACTCTGTATGTAGTCACTCCATGACCTACTCGGCTACCCATATCAGGCATTGCTCAATGAATAATGGTGGTGATGATGAGGTTTCCGTTTAATATGAGAACTTAATTGGGTACTGTAACTGCAATGTTAATTTTCTCATTAAATGGTTGTATTAAACAAATGGAGTCCTATAGTATTGCTTGTATTGATTAGGAATAAATATAAGCTTACCGTTTTATTTAATAGCGGAATTAATTGTCGAGGATGTAAGGGTGGCGGTTATGGTTTGCACTCGGTCACACTGTTGAATTTGCCGCAGGTTGGTGTGTAGTGGCGGCCGACGTTGTTTCTGGAACAACTGTGGCCACTTTACTG
Organism: Corrigiola litoralis; assembly: GCA_901111285.1. NCBI lineage: Eukaryota > Viridiplantae > Streptophyta > Magnoliopsida > Caryophyllales > Caryophyllaceae > Corrigiola > Corrigiola litoralis. The sequence continues at coordinate 771 of CAAKMY010034025.1, read as the reverse complement.
CTTGATGTGGAAGAAATGTCGTCGACATTGAAGATAATAGACACATGTTTATTGTTTATACGCGCCGTCGGTTTCATCTCTGACATGGAGGTGAGGTAAGGAGTCAGAATAAGGTTGAGAAGTCCTGTGGGTGCTTCACTCTGTTTTCGATGTTGGGACGCTCTAGCTTATGTACGTGAAGCTCTATGGAGTACATGATGGTGATGATCAAAAAGTAGGCCACATGTGGATGCCACACGGGGGAGCAAGTTGGTGTAGCTTTTTCCTATTATTTTGTAGCGGCAGAATTAATGTAGCCATTTGCCTATTTGAGCATTGTCTGGAGTAATTATTTTAACGGTTGGAGTGGGTAATTTATTTGAGCATTTCTCATCATAATTAATTTTGACGCTGGGAGTGACAACTTATGTGGCAGGGGTGCCAGGTGGATGCTGAGTCAGGGGGGTGTATTAGTTTTCGGAATGTCAAGTGGAAGCCCGTCTGGGCTAGAACGGGTTTTAACAATATGGTATAGATTAGTTATTTCTTTTAAAATCCTTTGTCTCAACAATTTTGCTTTATTTATTTTTTCACGCGTATTAAATTGATATTTGATTATCAATAAAGCACATTATAAAATTGGTAAACTTTAAAATTATACTTTGTAGAGTTTAAATTAACACCACTTTCATATGATTAAACTTTTAATAATTTTCCCACACACACACAAATATATATATATATATATATATATATATATATATATTGAATTATTGATGGTTGTATGTATGA
>CAAKMY010034024.1:0-10384 GCA_901111285.1 Corrigiola litoralis | reverse complement strand
GCACTATTCATAAGTAATGATTAATCATATATTTTCTTTCCAATATATAAGTTAAAATATAGTCATGTGGGATCTTGTTTGATTTATCTTAATGAGTAGATTAAGAATATCAACTTTTTATAATTTTTACTAACATATAATTAGAGATATTTAACATACAAATTGTGCATTGGCAAACGTGAAATGTTTCTCCATGAAGAATAAAGATAACTAGAAGGAGTATAAACCTAGTGTAAGGTTTGTCTAATGGTTAGGGATTTAAAATATGTGTGAGTTCGGATTCTCTTGTATCTCTCCTATAAAATAAATGTCAATAAAGATTTACGCTTTAAATAGTTTATAGTGATGTAGTAAAGTAGTAATATAGTATGACAAATATAAAAGGTGTTAAAAAAAGAACTAGTTCAAGTGACTAGAGCTCTCCTTTTACTTCAATTATGAGTTTGGGGGCTCGATTTTTATTAGGGGTTGTGTGCTCATATTCCACACACACACACAAAAAAAAAAAGGGTTTTACTTGTCTCATGAAATATGACAAATTGGGTACTTTCTTGATGATTTTAAACTTTAGGGTTTTTTGTTAAAAACTACCTAGAAGTTTCAAAAACTTGTGAACAACTACCTAATATAAAATTTTTTGTCAACAACTACCTAAAGACTAACTTTTTTTTGTTAAAACCTACCAAATCCCAAATTCCGTCATCAATTAACACTTTCCATCCACTAAAGTGCACGTGCTTGGAACATGTGACCAAAACTAAACTCCCCAACACCCTTTCCCTCTTTTTCTTCCCGTTGATGACACCGCCCCTTCACTTCCTCTTTCCTTGTTTTCCTTTTTTCAAATTTCCTCCATAACTCCATTAACCTACCCTTTCTCTTTCCTCTTTAATCCATCAAACAGCTGTGCTCTGCAAAAAAGGTGACATATTTTGCAAAAAGGAAGGGAATCTATAAAGGGTCTGTGATAAAAAGCTTCTTGACAGTGAACAAACATGGTAAGTACAAAGACCCTAATGATTATTTAATTATGATCTTTCTAAACCGTAATTAACCATAACCCTAAGTAATTAGAGTGTAATCCTAATTTTAAATTGCAAATGGATTGATAAACCTAATTATTATGGCATTGTTTATGGATTAAGAATTCGATTATAGCATGTGTTACTCTGATCAATGATATGATAAACTCATTAGTTTATGGAAGTTTTGTTAGTGTGCTGAAGGAATTAAATATTGCTATGAGGCTTATATTAGTACTTTAATTTGACAGCAAGTTCTATGCTAATTGTTTATTGCTTATTACATTTGTACTTGTAATGCTGATTATTTATTGATTGTTATAGTTGTAGTTGTAATTGGCTAACTTTTTGAGTGATGCACCATGATTTTTGTACTATAATTGCACTATAATTGATAAATGTTATAGGTGACTGGCGACTTTCGAATTTGGAATGATGGGATATTTGTGACAAATAAGAAGAAGAAGAAGATTGAATATGTAGGGGGGTGCTACATTTGAGGCAAAAGTTGTATGATGTTAGCTACCAAAGCATTGTGAATGTATTGGTACATGAGTTTAGGTACACTGATATAGACACATTTTGGTTTAGGAAACATGGATTGAGTTTGTATGCTGGTAAAACCAAATTTGATGCAACTACTGACATACAACAACTGATGGCATCTAAGGACAAGGATGGGTGAACATTTATATGGTACATGAAGATGGAGAAGAAGACACCTCAAATGGCCGGCCCACCACTGTCTGGCCCACAAGAACAAATATACTACCCTGGGTTACATGATGGCTCTTCTAGACCTCAAAAACTTTCTGTAAAGAGGTCAAACCCTACCCCAAATACCACTGCTTCTCATAACTCCTCTCAGCCTCCAACAACTACCTCTGATCCTCAAAACCATCACTCAAATTACACACATACTTTCAGGTGTAAAACACCAAACCAAATACTGTCAAATGCTCTTGATGAAGGAATTGATGAACTAGAATGTGAGATTGGTCTGGAACCTGATGTTGATGCTGATGTTGATGATGCTGATGCTGATGCTTCTGATGCTCATGATTCTGATGCTCATGATTTTGATGTGCTGTTGAGTGAAGGGGATTATGATGATATTGATGATGATGATCTCTTTGTTGATAATGTGGATGCTGATATTATAGATACTGTGGAAAAGAGTCTAGGGTGTACTACTTTAGATCCAAGTACAAGTGAGCTAAATCTAGAGGAAAATGATGAGGAGCTGATACAAGAAGAGGTTGACTTGCCTTCTGATGAGTCTGATTTGGAAAGCAACAAAGGATCTGATGATGAAGATGACTACTATGCAGTGTTCAATCCCCAAACAGATTTCAAGAGAAAGATCAATCTCACTCTTGGCTTGAAGTTCCCTATAAACATATGCTTAAGAAAGGCTATAAAGCATCATAGTATTGAGAATGGCTATGACTATTACCTCCTCCACAATGGAGCCAAGAGAGTGAATGTGTATTGCAAACACAGGTGCTTCTGTGAATGGGTGAAAGGAAGAGCATATCTTAGTGAGTGTAAGTGTCAGACAAATGCAAATGGAGAGCTGATACAAGGGAATAAGAAGAGAAGAAAGTGCAGGTTCAAGGTTCATTCATAAAAGCTAAAAGAAGAGGAAACTTTCCAGATTAAAAGCTTAAGGCTTGAGCACAACTGTGGATGGAATGACGTGAACTCAAAGGTGACATCAAGCTACTTGGCTGAAAAAAATATTTGGAAAAGTTCAGGATCGATCCTAACTGGAAAATTGCTTTATTTCAGAAGACTATCACAGTTGATTTGGGGGTTGAAGTCAACTACTACAAAGCATACTATGCTAGGAAAATTGCTCTAGATATGATATTTGGCAATTCAGCTGATCAGTACCATAGGGTATGGGACTATGCTCTTACTTTAAGGGAGCATAACCCTGGAAGTTCATGCTTTGTCACTCTTGGTGATGTTGATAGTCCAACCCCTGTTTTCAAGAGGATGTATGTGTGCTTACAAGCATGCAAAGAGGGCTTCATGGCTGGGTGCAGGCCAATTCTTGGTGTTGATGGGTGTCACCCGAAGGGCTCTTATCCTAGAATGTTACTTTGTGCTGTAGGGAAAGATGGGAATAGCAACTTATTTCCAGTTGCTTGGGCTGTTGTTGAAGTAGAAAACACAGAGACATGGTCTTGCTTTTTGGAGCTCCTTGTTTCTGATCTTGGCTCAGTTGCTGCAAATATCACCTTTATCAGAGAAAAAGAAGATGCAAATGTAGCTTTTATGTCTGATAGGCAAAAGGTGAGTCCTAATGGATGCAAACAGGTCAATTATGTTCCCTTGCTTACATTACATATTGCTTACTAATTCTGTTTTTGCTATTTCGTGACAGGGTTTGTTAGAGGCCTTTAAAAGAGTTGTTCCTAATGTTGACATTAGGTATTGCTGCAGACACATTTGGGCCAACTTCAAGCTGAAGTTTTCAGGGGAGCATTATAGGTAATTATTCTGGAAAGCAGCAAGAGCCTACACCAAAGTAAGTTGATTTTCAACCTTCTTTTATTTGATCCTAGATAAGTGTTTGTTACATGATTACTTGAACCTCTTTGTATTGCTTACAGGCTGATTTTGATGTGCACATGGAGGAGATAAAGGCATTGTCTGTTGATGCATACAAGTATTTAGATGCCATCCCCACAAAGTACTGGTGTAGGCATGGTTTTAGCACCCAAGCAAAATCTGCAATGCTTTTGAATAATTGTTGTGAGAGTTTTAACCATGTCTTAAAGGATGCTAGGGATAAACCTATCCTCAGTTTGATGGAATGGATATGGAAGTATGCAATAAAGAGAATGCATGCCAAAAGGGTAGGGGCTGATAAGTTAGGGGAATGTGATGCCTGCTGCTTTGAAACAACTAGAGTTGTCTGCCAAAGATGCTAGGAACTGTAATGTGATACAATTTGGTCTGAATGATTTTGAGGTTGACCACTTCTGTGATAGTTATGTGGTTAAGTTAGAGGATAGAACTTGTGGTTGCTTTAAATGGGACCTTACTGGAATACCTTGCACCCATGCTTTTGCTTGCATTATGAAGAAAAGGCTAGACCCTCTAGCCTTTGTCCATGATTCTTACAATAAGGCTACCTACAAGAAGGCATATGCCCCTGTGATTCACCCTTTACCAGGCATCAAACTGTGGCAAACCACCAAAGACCACCCACATCCAAACCCTCCACCATATAGGAAAATGCCAGGTAGGCCATCATTGAAGAAGAGAAGGAAAGAGCCAGGAGAGCAACAAGAAAGACAGCTAGTTAAGAGGCAAAAGAAGGGGAACAAGTGCAGTAATTGTGGGAAACTTGGCCACAATAAAAAGAGGTGCAAGGGCCAACCTTTGCCACCAGTGCCAAGACAGCAGAAGTCCAAAGGTGGCAGACCTCAAGGAGTGGGAGCAACCAGTGGTAGCAGGGGCAAGCAAAGACAACCAATGGCAGCAGGGGCAAGCAGAGACAATCAGGGGCAGCAGGGGCATGATGAGAGACTTAGCAGCTCAGCAAGTCAGCCACCAAATAGTCAAGCTCATTAGATGATATTTTGGTGATTGTTAGCATTAGATAGCATTTTGGTGTATGACATTTCTAATGCTAGCATTTTGGTAAACAATTGCTTTTAATTCGGATGTTATGTAACACCTCTTTCATGTATGACAATTCTGATTTGGTGTTGAAATGACAAATTTTCATTGCAATTCAATTTCATTCATTATGCTAATGAAAATGGCAGTGTTACATAATAAGTAGCTCATGGCTTCACATTAAAGGAGCTTTTTTAATAGCTCATGAGCATATACTTCTACTTACATAACAAGAAAATAGAAAAACACAACACATAACACTACAATGAAGCACTTCTTCATTAAAGCTTCCATTTCCTTCAACATCTTCACTTCCTTTGACAAATCTTTGCATTTCACCCTTAGCTTCAAGATTTCAGCATCACCCTTTTTGTTCTTTTCATGTAAAACAGCCCCCTCAGTCTTCAAATCATCCACCTTGGCTTTAAGAATGCTCACTTCAGTGTTGAGCATTTTCTTCTCCACTAGTAGTTGATTAATGATATCCCTTTGCCATTCAGTCATGAATTTGTCAATCCACTCAAAGAATGAGCACTCACGCCTCTCAGTTTCTCTATCAAAGAACTTGCAAGCCATGAATCTCCTCCCCGGATTCTCAAATGTCCAAGCTCTTTGGTGTGCAACTGGTATGTGACATTTGCATTTGACAAGGGAGTTGTTTGATGAGTTATTCGACATGATGTAAAGGAGTGAAAGGAGTTCAATGAGTGAAATGAGTGAATAAGAATTGAAGAGGGTGAAATGGTTGGTGTAATAGTCAATTATTTAACAAGGTGTTTTGGAGGGAGATCTGGAAAAAGGGGGGGAAAGTTACAGTTAAAGAAAAAAAGGAGGGAAAGAAAGGAGGGAACGAAAAGGTGGGGTTGAGTTATGTCAGGGACTGTTAGAATAGGAGGGAAAGGGGATGGGAAGAGTCCGTGCCAAGCACGTGCACTTTAGTGGATGGAAAGTGTTAATTGATGGCGGAATTTGGGATTTGGTAGGTTTTAACAAAAAAAGTTAGTCTTTAGGTAGTTGTTGAAAAAAAATTTTATATTAGGTAGTTGTTCACAAGTTTTTGAAACTTCTAAGTAGTTTTTAACAAAAAACGCTAAACTTTAATTAAGAAACTTTTGAAATGAGTGTTAGTTATTTTCCTATTTCCCTTACACTATATAATAAACTTGACATTAAAAGAAGGAGAAGATGTACAATATTGATTAGACTTACTACACAACATTGTTGCTTAAAAATTCTTGAATTTCACACTATTCAGATCGTGCACTTCCAAATTTTTAACCTAGCTCAAGTCAGTACTAACTAGTGTAGACACCCCAATGTGTCACATTGTCAATTCCCCAGTGATGATAACTAAACTAGGTAATGTGCTTGAACGAACGATCTTTCTTAACTACGACTGGTTTAACCATCCCGAGCCATAAACACATTCACTCCACAAAAATACCATCATTACCATTCTATGACTAAATAGGCCCGAAAATATGTGTAAGCCGTATTTTCAGTCTATGACTGACCGAGCCTGCATCATAGGCCCAAAATCAGGAAAATCAGGCTTTTATCACATTTCATATAAAAGCCCGAAAATAGTCAAAAAAGCCTCAAAAAGCCAAACTGGGTCAAAATTGGACAAGTCTGGGCCTGTGCCCCACCACTGGTGGCACACAGGCTGGGCTTGACCTAGTCTGGGCCTATGCCCCAACACTGCTGGCGCACAGACTGGATTTCACCCAGCCTGGGCCTTTGCCCCACCACTGGTGGCGCAAAGCCCATTTCTCAGCCTACTTGCAATTAGCCTAGCCCAAAGTTCAGTGATCTATCCGGGGTCCGTTTTCTCCAGGGTTTCAGAATGCCCAGCAGCCTTTAGCAGTACAGTCAACCATACAGATTTGCAATTTGATCACAACAAATTTCAGATAGACAAAGACTGCTGCATTCCGGAATTCACTCATGCAGTGTTCCATGCAAACACTCCCCTAAACACTCCGGATAACCCCAAAAACTGAAAATGACATTTGAGTTGAAATGCATTTCTGGCCAAAATATCACATTCTGGCCAATTTGTGAAAAGACCTATCTGTGCCCCACCACTAGTGGCGCACAAGGCATAACCTTTATAAATACTCCCCTAGCTTCATTTAGCTCGGGGTTAGCAACAGAAATCATCACATTTTTTCCAGAACACTCTCTGCACTAAAAACCCTAAATCCGACTTTTCATGCCTCCTTCTAAGGCCGTAATCAGACCTTGCATACTTGAGCACTCACACTCATATGTAAAACTGGTTCATGCCACTTGAACTGACGCAAAACCAAACACATCCTTAATTGAGTACACACTACTCACAATAGCGAAGAGAGGACCTAGATCCCCTCTCGTTAGACAAACCCTCGTAGTACAGAAATCTCGCGCGTCCAAGCGCAAAGCATTACCGTAGGTTTCCTGAGGGCCAAACCCTCATTTTATTATTGTTTTGTAGTAGACAGATTTGCAGGTTTACTTGTTTATGTGATATAATTGTTAAAACGGACTAATTGTAAGGCTAGATTCGAAAGGCAAACGGTTTTTCAAGACACCGAAAATTATTCGGTGGCGACTCTTACTCCGAAATAACACTGTAGGAGGGGCAAGGGCACCGCATTGCCTCCCCCCTGGGCGCCTACACTGGTGGCGCACCACTGGTCCTCCAGTGGTGCCAACTAGTAGGCTGCTGGTGAGCCACCCTTGCAATGTGCCCCACCACTGGTGACGCACAGAGCCCTGTGCCCCACCACTGGTGGCGCACAGGCCTGGTTGGCTCTCCCTCTGTTCTTGCTTGGCACACCTCCTCTATTTCTGCCAACCGAACTTTAGTCCAAGGACTCAGCCACAAAAAAGCTGGGAATCGAGAAGTCTATGGACTGGTCAAGGGCCCATAGCCCTTCCAGCACCTGCCCCAAAGTGGTGGTTCCCGAGCGTGACCCTCCTACCTTCAATAACAAGGCGAAATAGCAAATATAAGAGCCTTTGCGAAAAACGGGGTCCCGTTGCGCTCACAATAGCGAGTAAATGCTTTTTTTATTTAAGGTGTACTACTAAACTTGAAGCATCGTTTTACACCACTTCTGCGTATATTACATTTTCAGCTTGATTACCTCTTTCATATTACTTTTTCTTTTGCTAGACATTTTCTATGTATTTGGGTGCATTCGTCATTGTTATTTGGTGCATTTTTACAATCAAAGTAGTTATTGATTGTGAAGGAGTATATTTTGCTTTCTTTCAATTTCATCTTCTTGAAGGTGGAGTTGGGGATAAGGAAATAATTGAGATCTATGAGCTATTAAGTGGCCCTTATTAGGGTCCTCCTACTGTGATATCATTGAAATAAGATGGTAATGGTTTGTTTAACAAGGGAAGTTTGACTATGTTAATCAAGGATGTGAAACCACTATGTTTGGTTGATATGGTTCGAGGAATTGCGGGTTGGCAAATGTTAACAAATGTGGCTCTCCAGGTTGTGTACTGACCCCACTGTACCAACACTAGTCTTTTCAGTGCACTTTGTCCTCACTTGTGCACAGCTGAGAAACTTCCTAGGAGGTCACTCATCCTTGTACTACTCCCAGCCAAGCACGATTAACTATGGAGTTTCTAAGTAAATGGGCTCCCTGAAAAGAAGATGCATCTTGTTGGTATAAGTAGTACTATCAATCCTATTAAGCACTCATCAATTCTCATATAAAATCTGGGGTATCACAATCACCCCCACTAAAGGACCGCAACGTCCTCGTTGCACATGCGAGTCATTGACAAACAATCCTAGGATGGGGGTGTTACAAAATGTGGATCTCAAGGCTGTGTACTGACCCCACTGTACCAACACTGATCTTTTTAGTGCACTTTGTCGGGCACCTGAAAACTTCCTCAGAAATCAACCATCCCTGTACTACTCCCAGCCAAGCACGCTTAACTATGGAGTTTCTAAGTAAATAGGCTCCCCGAAAAGAAGATGCATCTTATTGGTATGAGTAGTACTATTAATCCTATTCAACACTCATCAATTCTCATCTCAAATATGGGGTATCACAATTAGTGTTTATGGAATTGCCTGATATGTTTTGTGTTGGAAGCAATGGCTTTCAAGCCTTGTTTTCCTTCTTCTTTGTTTGAGTTGGTCTCTTGTCCCACATAGACAAAATCTAGCTTTGTTCCTTTGTATATATTTGTCTTCCTTCCTCTTATGTTCAAGTAACAAGCCTAGAGAGGCTTTTCTGGGAGTAGGCCTTGTTGGGCTAGACTAGACACGCGTGCGCCACCCGCCTGGACCGGGCCATGGGCTTGGGCTTGGGCTTCGGAATTAAAACTAAACTAAACTCTATTTTTAGAGTACCATTGGGTTGGGTTTATATCTAGGTTCATTGGTTGTTTTTTGTCCAGATTTATTTCCTACCGTTACAGAATCTCTCATTCATTCCAGTGATCATGACATTCATTTTAGAGATCATGGCCTTTATTCTTGCGATTAAGGCCATTACTATGGATGTTATTTCAGGCTTTGTAACAGCTCTTTTGGCTCTATATAAACCGACCTTCCCAGCTCATTTGAACACACAGAAAATCTCAAACACTTCTCCCTTTTCTCTAGTTTTTGTTCTTCATGGGTAATTGTAGTGTTGTACAAACTCCAAAGCTTATGTTCGTGAGTGGTCACTTCCAGAGGCTGTTGTGTTAAGCTTGGGGAGATTATTCCGGCGTGTGAACGATTACCACAATTGTCGTGCCGTAAAATCTTGTCAGTGGCTACCATACCACGGCACAACTTTGAATTCCGAGTATTCCTAGTTTATATATTGCTATACTACTGTTCTAACATTTTGAATTTAAACATTGTTGCTTGAGCTTTGAAGCTTGACGGATTGTCCAAATTAAGTTTATAAAGTATGTATCTTGGTTTTAGCTTTTAGTAAAAAAAAAAAAAATTTAAAGCATTACTTAGAAGAGTCGCGTACAAGTTGCATTGAGTAAGGAATTATGCCCTAAGACTATTCATTCTTGATGTGATTTGTACTAGAAAATATTTATCTTATTAAAACATAAAATTAGACTTTATATGCTAGTGTTTTGAGATTTCCATGAATATAAGTTATTATACTTCATGGGTTCCCCAAGAGTGTGACTTGGTTGTGGATCGCTTGTAAATGAAATTATATATTCTAAATATTCCTATTGAAATAGTAATGATCTAGACCTAGGTTTTACTATTGAAACCTTGTGGACGTATGCCAGATGTGTATGGTTCTTACCTTGATCTTCCAATTTTCTTTCATTAGAGTGATTTTGTCAATCATACTCCCTCTGATTTTTAAAGAATGATGTTCGATATTATTTCTTAGTTTGTAAAAAGAAAGACATTCTAACTGTTTTTTTGCTAAATTATCATCAACAACGTAACAAAATTTTTATCATGTCCCAATAAATTTATCTTTCCAAAAACTAATTGAAAATGTCTATAAGTAAATTACAAAGTTCAAGGGAGAGAAAACTCTAAAAAAGAGAAGGATTAATGAAAAAAACATTTAACACATAACTACCCTTAATCTACGTACATAAAATTAGTTAAAATATCATTCTTTAAAATCAGAGGGAGTATAGTATTTGAGCACCATCTTTAATTTGTCTAGTTGTAAATGCAAAGCACTAAGTGTGGATACTATAAAGTCATTCAATCTTATATCTATATATATTAG
>CAAKMY010034020.1:0-18822 GCA_901111285.1 Corrigiola litoralis | reverse complement strand
ATTTAACTCACAATGTAATTAATATATTATTAATAACATTAGTAAAATCTTTCATAATGCAAACTAAAAGTATACCTTTTCCTGAAAAATTTGATGACAACAAAAAGATATGAATACCTATAAAACCCGAACGAGACTTTCTAGTACGAAATACGGTAAAAAAAGGGCAACAAAAACGCTACAGTAAGGCGCGTAGCACAGTATAATTACCCACTATATATACACACACTCTAAACTCTCTATACATACATTTCTAAAACCCTAAAAAAATTCAATTAAATTTTCACTTTTCACCAAATTAACCCTTTCATTTCCGCAATAATGATGCAATTCTGGGGTATAATTTCTTCACCATCTCTTAAATCTATTTCTCATTTTTTTCCCGTTTATTTTTATCTGAAATTTATCATATATTGTTATTTATTGTTGATCATTTCATTGTTAATCATTTGGTTATGTTATTGTTAGAATTATGAATGTGTGTTGATTTGTGAGCTCGCATGGAGTTAGTTTGGAGATGTGGTGTTGTAGTAATTAGTTTAGCTTAGGTTTGATTTTCGCGAAATTTCGATTGTTTTTGTTAGGTTTCGTTGTGCTGTGCGGAAATTTGGTTTTATGAGTAGTGTAGTGAGGTGTAGAAATGGAAGTTACTAGGGTTTTGGCTATGGTTGCGTTTTTTCGACTTGGTTGAAAATTTGTTTTATGAGTAGTCAGGTGTAGAAATGGAAGGTATTAGGGGTTTTCGCAAGGTGGGAGGTAGAAAAAGGGAAATGTGTTATCTGTATAATGTTTTGGTTGCGGGATTTGAACAAGTTTTGTAGGTAAACATATTAGCTGAAGAGTGCATGTGACTAGTTTGATGTTTGTCGATTTTTAGGAGCTTAGTGTGGAAATTACGGTTTAGTTATGCTGGATAAAGTTGTGCTGTGTGAATTTAGCTTAGGTTCATTTTTGCTTTCGCGTTTCTTCGACTTCGTTGTTTTGTGTGGAGAATTAGTTTTACGAGTAGGTAGGTGTAGAGATGGAAGAAACAAGGGTTTAAGCGAAGGTCGGAGGTAGAAAAAAAGGAAAATGTATTATTCGTGTTAGTATTTGGTTGCAGAATTTTGGACGAGTTTGGTAGATAAGTTAGCTGAAGAGTGCATGTGTCTAGTTCGATGTTTGTCGATTTTTAGGAGCTTAGTGTGGAAATTACAGTTTTGTTATGCTGGATAGAGTTGTGCTGTGTTTGAGAAAGGAAATTAGCTTAGGCTTTATTTCCGCGCAGTTTTGTTTGCACGTTTCTACAACTTCGTTGTTTTGTGCGGGAAATTAGATTTATGAGTATTTAGGTGTAGAAAAGGTAGAAAATAGGGTTTCGGCAGAGGTTCGAGGTAGAAAAAGGAAAATGTATTATTTGTATTAATATTTGGTTGCAGAAATTTGGACGAGTTTGGTAGATAAGTTAGTTGAAGAATACATGTGACTAGTTCAGTGTTTGTTGATTAGTAGGAGCTTAGTGTGGAAATTACGGTTTTGTTATGCTGGGCGGGATAGTGCTGTGTTGGAGGAAGGAATTTAGCTTAGGTTTTATTTCGTGAAACTTTCGTTGTTTTGTGCGGAATTAGTTTTATGATTAGCGAGGTGTAGAAATGGAAGAAAGTAGGGTTTCGGCAAAGGTCAGAGGTAAAAAATAAGGAAAATTTGTTATCCTTAGTAAGTTTTGGTTGCGGAATTTGAACGAGTTTTGTAGATACATTAGCTGAAGAATGCTTGAGACTACTATGATGTAAGTCGATTATTCGGAGCTTAGTGTGGAATTCACGGTTTTGTTCTGCTGGACGGAGTTGTGTAGTAGGTTTTATTCTTTCAGTTTTTTTTTACATGTTTATTCAACTTCGTTATTTTGTGCGGAAAATTAGTTTTATGAGAAACGAGGTGTAGAAATGATAGATACTAGGGTTTCAGCGAAGGTTGGAGGTAGAAAAAAGGAAAATGTATTATCCGTATTAATTTTCTGTTGCGAAATTTTAAAAAGTTTGGTAGATAATTTAGCTGAAAAAAGCATATGACTAGTTTGATGTTTAACGACTATTTTATGAGCTTAGTGTAGAAATTACGGTTTTAATTTCTGTTGGACGGAATCGTGCTATGTATTGGTGAAAGGAAAATCCTATGGTTCAATGTTTCTTGTGAGAAGGATATAGTTGTTTGTCGATAAATTTTTTAGTACGTTTTGTTTAAAGAATTTACTGTTATATATGATAATTTTACGTTTAGGAGTTTTAGCGTTTGCAGTGTGGTTTTAGTCTATTGAGGAAGCGTAGGTTTAGGCAAAGTAATGTGTTAGAGAAATGGAATAGAGGAGTGGGGAGTGGATAAGCTAGTCGTCTATTGACGACTATTGTCGATTAAAAGAGGAAGTAATGAGAACAAAACTTGAGTTTGAGTCATTGAAGGGAGTCCGGGGTCCCTATTGTTATGTTTAGGCACTGATGTACTCTTTCAAGATATTATTATTGGAAATAGCTGAAGTTCCAGAAGAACTTCAGCACAGCCAACTTTCATCATATAGTATTCATGGGTACATAGTATTTTGAATTTATCCAAAATGAGCCTGTCTCTTTCCTGGTGTTGTGTGCTTTTTGTACCTCGTTTTAGTTGCATTTATAGCTGGCCTGAGGTAGAAATTTGCTGATTGCATGTGATAACATGTCTTCAATTAAAGCACAGCCAAATTGCATCATATGGTATTCATACACAGTTCTTTGAATTTATCCTAAATGATGTCTTCCATTAAAGCACAGCCAAATTGCATCATATGGTATTCATACATAGTTCTTTGAATTTATCCTAAATGAGCCTGTCTCTTTCCTGGTGTTGTGTGCTTTCTGGACCTCGTTTTAGTTGCATTTATTGCTCGTCTGTGGTAGAAAATTGCTGGATTGCATGTGATAACATGTCTTCCGTTAACCGGAAATATAAAAAAACAAATAGGAACTGTGACATTTCAGTTTACTACAAGTATACTAGGTCTGGCCTCTCCCATGAGGGAATTCTAGTGGTTTAATCTGCTTTGTATCTAGCCTAGAGTCCTAGATTATTGAAGTTTCTCGTTCTCAGTTACGAGATACCTGATGATGTGCATTAGTCAGTTGGATAACCCTTGAACGATCGTGACACCTTGTGCCCCCTAGGAAGTGGATTATTTTCCTGTTGGAGCTTAATGTTACCGTATAAATTTCTTCGCTGCTATCTTGTGCTTGTTTATTTGTGGTGGCAACTTAATCAGACTACAGTGGCAGCTTGCATGTTTAAAAGATGGATCCTGGTCTTCCATGAGAACTGGTTGGTTTATTTCTATTTTGTAAGAATGTTTTCTGTAGTAAAAATTAAAAATATCTGATTTTGGTTTGCAACTTTCTGTCTCGGAACCATGTCTTGATTGGTGGTAGTTGGTAGACCTGGGTCTGGGCCCTTTTCTAATTATGTGATATTTGGAATTTAGATCTTGCTTTGTTATGTTTTTGGGACTACTTACTTAATTTTATTCAGTTTTTCAAAGTTTATTTATTTTAATATCATTGTTCATGCCAATGATATTAAAATTTTTGAAACTCATTATTCTATTCAACTTAACTGCCAGAATTTCTCTTTTCACACTGTGAGAGCAAGTTTGGGCTAAAAGCAATATTACATATGTTTTCATATGTGTTTGTGTTATGTATACTCATCTTTGTAATCATCAATCTATGTTCTAAGGTTAATACAACAGTTTGTCTAGTATATTCTGTCAATGTGTATTCTAAAAGGAAACATTTCCGATGTTTACGTGTACATGTCTTGAAGTCCTAGTGTCGAGTGGGCCTAAGTTGTCCTGAATCCATATCACATATTTGATGGCATAATTTTCTTGGGGATGCAAATCGCCGCTGCATATTCCAGTTTTTATTTTCCAAAATCCTCCCCCCCACCTAGTCAAGGAATTCTGGGTGGTCTGACATGTCACACTGGGCACAAATTTGAATTTTGAATGAAGGAATTCTGGCATTTAGTCTGAAACTCAGAGTGCTGACTGCTGAGGCAGTGATGGCCTTTGTAGATTTTTTTTCTTGCTCATAATTTTGTATTGAGTAGCTTAGTTATGTGTAACAATTTCATGAATCTACTATGGAGGTCACCTAACGATCTCACAGAAGTACCCTTTTAAACAAGATTGATTTGTCGCTTCTCGTTGGTTTTAAGTCATCATGTTTTTTTAATTTTTCTCTGGCACGGGTCCATTTTGCCAGCATGTTATGATTTTCTCCAAATGGTTCTATTTGAGTGTATTGTCTAAATTTATTTTGTTCCATATCTAATGTTCTCCTGTACATTGTTTTATGATCATTGGATAATTTATACGTTGAACATTCCATGTTTGATTATCTCCATTGTCTTTGCAATTACTGACTACTAAAAGTCGTCTGCTGGACCTAAAGGGCCCCTATCTCTTTTCTTTAAGCTGTTCACTTGCTCATTAATTCACAGTGTAATGTTTAAATATCCAGGTGTTGAGGTTAAAAATGGAGGGTCTGTCACGGTGAAGCCCGGTGATCACAGGGTCCTCCACATTTCACAGGCATACTTTTGTCGAGCTTTGCTTGTCCTCCACGTTATTAAATATTTTGTTGTCTTCATGGTTTCATCTTTATGGCAGGCGTGTGTTGGAGAGATCAAGAAGGGAAATGATTGCATTCGCCTTTTTGCTGAGAAGGATGGCAAGAAGTTTGTTATTGGAATTCTATCCTCTGAGAAGTTCCCTCATATAAATCTTGATCTGGTATTTGAAGATGATTTTGAGCTGTCTCATGATGGGAAACAAGTTACTGTGCACTTTGCTGGATACCAAGTTGAAGATGGAACTGAGTCATATCCTTTTCCGCTTTAACTTTATAACTATTACTTCTCTCTCGTTTCTCCCTATTGTCTGTCCTTTATATTTCTTTTATCTTCTGATTCGTATTTTTTTTCCCAATCACATATTGTTGAACCTGTTATGTAGTTCATTTTATCTGGTTGTTACTTCCTTGACCATGCCCCTTTTCTTTTATCACGCCTGACGAGGATGACTCTGAATCTGGTAAGCCCTAAAGTTACTTATGATGCTGTTAATTTTTACCCGTTTAACCTTCAGAATCCTTATGTCAGCTTAAATTTGTTCAGATGATGATCTTGATGTGCCTATTCCTGTGGATGCTTTGAACAATGGTAAGCGGTAACATACATCTGATGAAATATATACAGCCTTAATACCTGATTCATGGTAGCACTTTGCTTATACTTCGAAACTTTCTTCTTCAGGGAAGTCTGAAGCAAAAGCAAAGCCTGATGCTGCCAAGGCCAACACTAGCAGCGTGAATCCTGGAACTGCTGAAGGTAAGGCGAAGGTGAAGATTGTAGAGCCTAGCAATGCTGTCAAGAACGAAGAAGAGGACGATGACAGTGATGATGACGACTTTGAGGATGGGGACGAGAATGATGAATCGGATGAGGACGAAGACGCTGAGGTAGTTTTATCATAGTTAAAATACTGTACATTATTGTGCCCCTTCGCTGGAAAGAGCCTTGTTTGATCATCAACTATGATAGTCAGTCTTGTGATCTTGCTGCGTATAAGTTATGTTAACAGCAAAGTGCAATTTTTCAGCTGAGGCTGCACACATTCAGGTTTCTAATAATTACTCTATGAGGAGCCTGATTATTGTCATTAGGTGTGGTGGTATTGTATTGACCATGAGCTTTTGTGTGTTTAGCTGCTAAGATGTCTTGGTTCTCAAGATTGTCTATATGCTTACGGTCCCTACTTTGAGCACTTACCTAAATTTTGTCTTGGAGGTGTATTGAATTTTTTGGCACCACCATATCTGTTGAGCATAATGTTAAAAGGAAGGATAATATTGTGTCAGAGGTCCTGATTTAGCTACTTCTAGATTGGAATGTTGTACATATCTGTATTAGCAAGTGCGCTCATTGTGTGCTGCTCCTTGCTGCAGGACATGCCAAGTGCTGAAATGGAAAGTGATGACGAAGATGATAGCGATGAGGAAGACGATAGTGAAGAGGAGACGCCCGATAAGGTAAATATATTGCTTGCTTATGTTAATCGAAGTATATTGCAGTTCACTTTTCTGGATATGATTCTTACATGGTACCATATACTTCCAGAAGTTTGAATCAAGCAAGAAAAGACCTGTTGGATCCACATCAAAGACCCCTGCTCCTGAGAAGAAGGCCAAATTTTCCACTCCTGAAAAGAAAGCTGGTAAGCGTTTAAGGTTTTGTCAAGTTCTTATTCAGATTATGCAGGGTGTAGGGATATTTGCAAATTGCAGTTATTGAAGGGTAAAAGGACATGGTCCAAGGATTGTGCCTCTCATTGCCTGATTTTTTGAATTTGAAAGGACTCTAATGCTTCTCTACATGATGCAATATGTTCCTTTTGTGCGTCAAATAATATCTGCCTGGTACCTACAACGTTATCCTACTTTAAGCTTTGCTATTGCTTCTGCGTTACTACGGCTTGCCAGTAGATTTGTACTTTTATCTTTGAGGAATTTGTGCTAGCCATCTGTAGTACATCTAATGCTAGGATAATGGAAATGGTTGTGGTGTAATTTCAACATTTTATTGTCTTAGTTTGTTGTGGCTGCTGGTTTTTTGGGGCTCGTGATATTAAGGATACTTATTTTGTTTTTTTTGTTATACATAATTCTAAAATTTGTCGAGGCTGCCGGCTTTCTGTTGCTTGTAACTGTTGAGGCTACTGATTTTTTTCAGGCATGTTACATGATGTCATTTTGTTGCGGGGTTTAACTTTAGTTTACTTTTCTCAGATGGCAAGAAGTTCAGCAGCCACGTTGCTACGCCCCATCCTGCGAAGCAGACTGCAAAAACACCTGCTAATGCTAGCAAGTCTAACAAGCAGACTCCCAAATCTGCTGGAACAATTGCTTGCAGTTCTTGCGACAGGTATTCATTTCTCTCCTTAGTTTGTGAACATGAGTAGCATGTGTCTGTAGTTCGTTGATTTGTGTGTCGCTTACGTGGCAAAAATCTTTGCAGGTCTTTCGGTTCCCAGCAAGCTTTAGAATCTCATTCAAAGGCTAAGCACAGTGCCGCCAAATGAGCTGAAAAGTGTTTCACACCTTCTGTCCTGAACTGTGGTGATGTTGATGTGGTCTTTTTGGTAGCTAAGTGCAAATGAAGCTGACCTCCAATTTTAATACCCGGTGTGTACTGTGGACCGTAGCGGCTAGATTCTGCTGTTAGTTGTCTTATGAAATGTTGTAGGCTTTCTGATCTGGTCATTTTGGCTACGTTGTAGTCCAACCGCTTTTATGCATTGATCTATATCAGTGCGTACCTAAATTGCCTGTCAATAGGATTATGTTCTCCTAAGTTCATCATGAAGGCTGTTAATTGTTGGCATTTTGTCACTATATACATCTCTCCTTGTTCAAAAAGAAGGTAGTCTATGTGGATGTATGCTCTGGATTGTACGACCATTTCGGGACTCAGTCTAGTTTTCCTGCCTAGATGTAGAAACGTGGTTGATCTTGGAAGCACGGTAAAAACTTGCGGGTGATCAGTGCATCAAACGGATACAGTACTTCCAGTAACATCTGTTAAGCTGTCCCAACTGTGTTTCCATTTGAATACAATGTCCTTCACCAGTTACCTAACTGCAAAGTTTTGGTAAAAATGTTGAGTGTGATAAAACCGGGATTGAATTACTTTGTTCCCCAGAAGAAAAGAGTGAGAAAGCTCGTCTGTAGGAGGAAATTGCCCAAGGGGCTGATGTCCATCTTTTCCAACTCCCTTTCTTCCCGTCTTCGTCACCCAGAAAGCATTGAATTCTATCTGCTTTGCGTACCCCGTGGGGTTAGAGTTGGAACAAAGTGCACAGCCTAAATAGCTACTGCTTGGTGTGGACTTTGTGGCCGGCATTTGGTGATAGTGATCTGATAGCTTTAGTTGAGAAAGTGAGACACGGATGTACGGAATCCATACATCGATTGATTTGAAACAAACCGAATCAAAATTTTGAGAGTTCGATAGTTGCGTTTAGAGGATTGAGCAAATTGATTAGAGGGTGTTTGAATGAGATGGTTAGAACTTGGAAGAGAGGATTGACGAAAATTAATTAGAGAGCAACCCCCTAGAAAACTAAATGTATATCATGCTCCTAGGAAAATAAAAGAGCGTGTTGGTAATAGAGGGTCAAAAAAAAAAAAAAAGACACGTGTCTAATTATTAGAGAAGATTATGTTTTACAACCTTGTAATAATATACATACATGTCTTTGTATGTTATCTTTGAATAACCCCATAATAGAATTGCTTGTTCAAATCCATAGATTTGACTAACTACCCAATATTTGCCCAATAAGGCCTTAAAATTAAAACTGTAAGTGTCTTGATTTTACCTCATTCAAAAGTGGTGTTATTTTTCTTTGTTATAATTTATTTTCCATTCAATTCTTACGAATACAAAAACGTAGCTTATGGACTAGTAATACAATGAATGGTAAAAATGATTTTCAGACGATTATTAAGGTGAAGCTCCTTTGCGTGTGATATCTTATATTTTAGGCTGTCAACTAGTAAGAATAACATAATTCTATTTCATGTCATATGTATATATCCTAATGCAAGACATCTGCACTTACATAGGGATGCAAATTAGTTGAAAGTAGAGTATGTTCATATTTGATTATTTTAGTATTGAACAAATACTATACCGTATTTAAGCTTTGCCCAAGCTTAACACTCCATGCTAAAAAAAAATAAAAATAATAATTAACAACTACACAATCTTAGCATCAATTTCATGCAAAATATATGCTAAACTATTAAGGAATTTCTATTTAGTAATACAATTCATATTTAATGAACCTCACTTTAGATAGGAACATTCCACTCAGATTTTACTCAATCCTAACACAAAATTTGATTTAACACAAAGATTCAAAATCAATAATCGTGATGATAATAAATACCAAAAGCTTAGCTACAACAACATCAACAACAAACCCAAAAAAAATATTTATAATAATAATAATAAATTGATAACAATAGCAATAACAATAACAATAAAATACTAACATTATTGAAAGTTTCTCACATGAGATTATGAAAACAGTCACACCTAACGATCTTTAAAATATTTGTACATGAACTTTTAACATAGCAAATTGCTTTTTTTTTTTTGAATTATAATTGCTTAAATTTCTGAAATATATCACCCTAATATATTGAAAAGATAATTACAAAATGTTTTAGATTATTTTTTATTTTGAAAGAGCAAAAAGAATAAAAATGAGCTATCAATCAAGCCCCCCGAAGTCACACTCTATACAAAACACAACACTATAAAACCCTCCTTTTCTTTCCTTCTCTCCAAAAAACCCAAAAAATAAAACAAAAAACAAAAAGAGATTTCTCGAAGTTTTTTTGACTCACATAAACCCTAATTTAAATCAATTTACACTTCTAATTAAAATTCACCATGGGTTCCGGTGAGTTCAATTTTCACCCTTTTCACCAACAATTACTTTATTTTTTTTCAGTAATGGTGGTATTTAATTTGCTAAATTTTACTGTGAATTTTTGTGGGTAGATGCAGATATGGAAGATTATGGATTCGAGTACTCCGACGAGGAGGCGGATGAGCAGGATGTTGACATTGAGAATCAGTATTATAATTCCAAAGGTATTTTTTTTATTTTTAAATTTTTCAGTTTAATTTTCTGTTTTTTGTGATTTTTACTTTTTTCTGGGTTTTTTGAGGTTTTTGATTGTGTTT
Organism: Corrigiola litoralis; assembly: GCA_901111285.1. NCBI lineage: Eukaryota > Viridiplantae > Streptophyta > Magnoliopsida > Caryophyllales > Caryophyllaceae > Corrigiola > Corrigiola litoralis. The sequence continues at coordinate 8,997 of CAAKMY010034020.1, read as the reverse complement.
ATGTATGCCCTTTTGTTTGATTTTGGGGTTTTAGTTAGGTTTTGTTTGGTGGGATTGGAAAGATTGTGTCTTTGGTAGTTTAAGTTGGATGACACGTGGAAAGATGGTGTTTTTAATAGTTTGAGCTAGGGTGGAGACTTGGGTAAGACGGTCTTATGATAGGACGGGGTGAGTTTTTAGGTTATGGAGTGAGGCAGTGAGCTACCGTTGCCTAGATTAATCACACCGTCTTATGATAGGACCGTCTTGCTCAATTGTTAGTCGTTAGTTGGACAACATATTTAAGTAAGTGAATGGAAGGGAAAACTAAATTATGTCTTTTTTGTAAGGTATAAGAAATGGGGTTCCTAGGGTAAAAAATTGGGTAAGACGGTCCTATGATAGGAAGGGGTGAGCTTTTTAGGTTATGGAGTGTCCCAGTGAGCTCCTATTACCTTGAGTAGTCGCGCCATCTTATAATAGGACCGTCTTTTTCAAAGTCGTTAGTTAGACACCATTTAAGTGAGTGAATGGAGGGGAGACTAGATTATGTCATTTTTTGTGAGGTATAAGAAATGGGGTTATAGGGTAAAAACTTGGGTAAGACGGTCCTACGATAGGACGGGACGGGGGGTGAGCTGTTTAGGTTATGGAGTGAGTTGCACCGTGTGATCATAAGACCGTCTTGCTCAAGTGTTACGTTAGTCGTTAGTTAGACAACACATAATTAAGTGAGTAGAGGGGAAAAATAAGTTATGCTTTTTTTAGAAGGTGTTAGAAATGGGGATCCAAGTGGTTGCATTTTCTAGATATTGAGAATTTTTGATAGTAGGAATTAGAACAAAGGGTTTTGATGTAGTTGTTATTGGATGATTGTAGAAAGATTGTGCCTTTTACTTAGGGCCCAAACTTGGGTAAGGCGATGATAGGACAGAGTGAGCTTGTAAGGTTTTAGAGCGAGCTCCTCTAAGTTGATAAGTCACACACTATCTTTCCCAAGTGTTACTCGGTAGTTAGAGAATATATGTGAAAGTTACTTATCAAGGTGGGAGCTCGTTCTAAAACCTTTGTCTTCTTTACAAGGTATAAGAAATGGGGTTCCCAGTGGTTGCATTGATTTCAGGTGGGAGCTAGAACTAGGGATTTTGACGAATAACGTTTCGAGTATTTGGTGGCGGCTTTGAGAAACTGTATTTTTACCCATATGGGGGTTTAGTAGTCTGAAAAAGGTGAGATTGGATGTGAACGTTGTTGGATTTGGTGTGCATTGGAGGTTGAGTGGACAATGATGGGCGGGTGAATGTGATATAAATGTGATAATTATTTGTTCAGTATGGCTGTATGAGATTTTGATTAGTTCTAGAGGATGTACTTTGAACCACTTGAAACATAATTAGGATGAACAGGGGTTCAATCCTTGTACTTGTTGGCAGTTTTAACTATCATTTCGTTGTAGTCCTGCTATTCAGGGTTGAGAAGTGTTTCGCTTTTCAAAGGCATTCACTTCATATAGGCATAAATGCTGAGGGTCTGAGGCCATACGTGGGGCTAGGCATGCTTTGGATGTTAATGCGGATTTGTTTCATGGCTATCCTGTCAATAATCAGTAATCACTACTCAGTATAATGTTTTGGATTATGATCTTACGGAGTTGCCAAGTTTTCTTCTTGGGGATTGCCCCTTCCTAAGTTATTATTTTGATAAAGGAATTTGATGTGGTTTTAGACAATTTGTTTTGAATCGGAGGCATGAGTGGACAATGTTGGCAGTTGACTATGCTGAATTAATTTTCTGAGTGTGGTCGTATGAGTTGTGAATGAGCTTCAGAAGATCTTCTCTAACCACTTGAAAAATAAGTAGGATCAATTGAGGATCCATCCAGTGTGTATGTGTATGTGCGGCTCATGTTAATTATAGATATCAAGGCGGCGACTTTGCATAATAAGAAGTGTAGGGGTGTATCTGAAGACAATTATCTTATGCAATTGACTTGATGTAAACGAATGACCTCAAGGGTGAAAATTTCTATCTTCTAGTCTTGTGGTTGTTGGAGTTATTGAAACGAGTGGCTTATTGGCAATTGATTGTTCTATTATCATGGTGGAGTTATTGAAACGAGTGGCTTATTGGTAATTGATTGTTCTAAGTTGATTGTGTTGAGCAAGAGTTATGTGTCCCACTCGGTATCTGAATGACTAACCATTCTCGTTGGGAAGGTAGCAGATCAAAGGAGGGGGTGGGGGGGGGGGGGTTCTTGTCGTGTACTGAATATTGAGTGTGGCAGCTACTTCCTCTTATTTCTCAGTTCATGTATTTTCTCTAGGGATATCCGAGTAAATGTCACAGATGATATCAATTCTTCAGCAGCTTTACACTGCATAATTAGCGCATATCATGACCACCCTTCTTTTTTTGCACGTTGTCATTGATTTTTATAATTCTTTGTGAATTGAGGCGAATGGCGAATTCGTGTGGATAAAAGGTTGCTGTAGCTATCTATTCCTGCATTTTTTTCCTGAACTATTGAGAAGATAAGATGTTTACTCTTTTCTTCTTGAGTTTTATGTCAGTTTTTGTTTGAATAAACTATGTTTCATATGAAGTCGTAACCGTGTTCTATCCAGTCTTTCTGGATGGGATAATTACTAAACATGGTCTTATTATGCTATTGAGATTTCATGCAAATCTATGTATCGCATATGTCTGTGGACGCTTACACCTCGCTTAATTTTTCTTGTTTTAAGGTTTGGTCGAAACTGATCCAGAAGGTGCTCTTACTGGTTTTTCTGAGGTAGTTCGCATGGAAGAAGAGAAGGCTGACTGGTAAGTTATTAGTATATCTATGTTTTTAAAAAATAACTTGTTTTATAGTTTCTGGCAGTACGTAAATATGAAGATGCCATTCAACTCTATCTATTAGAAAAAAAGGAAACAGATTCTAGGATGATGCCTTGTGACACAAACTCCCTTTAAACCTCCTCCCCCATGTAGAAGTGGAGAGTAAAAATTTGCTTGACCGAAAAGGAGCAATTATCTTGACAGCTTAAATAGGAAGTTTTCTGTTAAACTTTGTATGGAATTTGAAGATTATGTTGATTGACCCCTTGGATGGTTAATTGGAGGATGTTCATGCAATGTATTATATGCCTGCTGCCAAATCTGAAGTAGGCATTGGCTCACATTTCCATTCCCTTATTGTGAGTGGTTCACGAATCTTGATTAGTTTCTCCCTGTTTGCTTGTACTGACATTTTAGGGGTTTCAAAGCATTAAAGCAAACAGTGAAGCTTTATTACAAGCTGGGAAGGTATGAAGAGATGATGGAAGCATACAGGGAGATGTTGACCTACATCAAATCAGCTGTGACAAGAAATTACAGCGAGAAGTGTATAAACAACATTATGGATTTTGTTTCTGGGTCAGCGAGTCACAATTTTGATCTTCTTCAGGAGTTTTACCAAACAACTTTAAAAGCTCTTGAAGAGGCTAAGAATGAGGTTAGTATGATATGTTTATGCATTCATTCTGTCGAAAGGTTCCCTTTTTCATATTGAATACAGTTTGATTGGTATATTTTCTTGTACTGCAGAGACTTTGGTTCAAAACCAATCTAAAGCTTTGCAAGATTTGGTTTGACATGCATGAATATGGGCGAATGAACAAGGTATTTTGGAATCAATTGAATACTTTGGATTCAAGCTACTGGCTTGCAGCGCTTTCTAATATCTCTTTTTGTTTAAATTTGAAAGATATTGAAGGAACTCCACAAATCATGTCAAAAAGAAGATGGTTCAGATGATCAGAAGAAAGGGACACAACTGTTGGAGGTTTATGCAATTGAGATTCAGATGTACACTGAGACTAAGAACAACAAGAAACTCAAGGTATTTGTTTATAAAGTTGTGTTAAAGCAAGTCGTTTTCAATGATTAAGACGCCTCAGATTTTTGCTGGATGCTTAATTTTGATTAGCTTGAAAAAGAGAAGGCTGGGAAACCAAAGGAACATAAAAAAATGGATGTGTTTATTAATTGTCTTCTTTGTAGTTACCTTAACTAACATCCGTTATTGTTACGAAGTGGTAGCTTCTTGAACTAATTAACAGTTGGTTAGTATACACCTACAGTTTTTCCCTGTTGTCTCCTAAGTTAGCATATCACAGGCTGCTTAGTCTTGCCCAGCATATTGCCTTCATTTTCGCTTGAGTTTGTTTTTTGACATATCTTCTGTCAATCCTGATAATATGCTGTGCGCTGCGCGACTTCAGTTCACAAATTCATGTCCTTCTCACAGCATTTCCTGAATCACTGTAATTTGATTTGCAGCAACTATACCAGAAGGCACTAACTGTCAAGTCTGCAATACCACATCCACGGATAATGGGAATAATTCATGAATGTGGTGGGAAAATGCACATGGCAGAGCGTCAATGGGCTGAAGCAGCGACTGATTTCTTTGAAGCATTTAAGAACTACGATGAAGCTGGGAACCAACGGCGAATCCAATGTTTGAAGTATGTAGCAAAGAATCTTCTTCATAATAAATTATATATGACTTTTAATTGATTCTGTAGTTGATTTAAAATGCTTCTCGCTTCTGTCTTCTCTGCTTGTGTGATGTTTATTGCTTGCACTTATTTGTGGCACTCTATGCTAGTTTAACTTTTTATTTCGCTTGATGGTATTGTATTTGACCCTTAGAGACCTGGATTGGACACTTCAAATTAGACTCAAATTAATGGGACTCACTGCAAATGCTGGAAAAGTATCCCTGCATCCACGTGCATACCTGATCCTCCTTTTCTTAGCGCAACGAATAGGTTCCACTTTGGTTTGATTAGACTGTTTCTGTGGTCGAAAAAACTGCATGAATTTCTGGGGTAATTGTAGAATTACTCTCAGGATATGATTGCTTGGTATGTTGATTATAACTTTATTGCAGGGTTTTGACTTGGTTCCATCTTTAATACACATGTTTGAATAGATACCCCAATATCGTACGTTTGTTTGACACTTGGACTCCAGAGACTACACACAGATTTCAAAGTCCAGATGGATAGTAACTTTAGGGGTAATAGTATGTCTTTGTGGTGTGGCATGGATTTATTTCCTCAATATGCCTAAACGTTAAAAGATATCCTGGAAGTAACACTCCTTATTGTTGGCTTCATGTCCAAAACAGGTATTGGTTGAATACAAATATCTAAAAATAATATTACAGAGGGATTCTTCAGCAGACAGTCAGAAATATTGTTTGGGATCGTTAATTTACTAATTTGCTTTTGCTTAGTTATTCTTATACTGGCTTCTGGCCTAAATTTGTTAACTTTTATCCTTGTTCACAGATACTTGGTTCTTGCAAACATGCTTATGGAATCTGAGGTCAATCCATTTGACGGTCAGGAGGCAAAACCGTATGTTCTTTGTCTCTGTTCATTTTACTCAGGATGTGGCATTGCGAGCTCTAAGGTTCATGTTTGCTCACCTAAAGCTTAATTGCAGGTATAAAAATGATCCTGAGATTTTGGCAATGACGAATTTGATAGCAGCTTACCAGCGAAATGAGATCCTTGAGTTTGAGAAGATTCTGAAGGTCTGGACGAATTCTCATTCTTTTTATTTTAAGCACTTTCTGGATTTTATTGTATATCCTGGTGTTATTTCTAACAAATGACTGCTTCGATTTTTCAGAGCAACAGGAGAACAATTATGGATGATCCCTTCATCCGAAATTATATTGAGGATCTCCTGAAAAATATTAGAACACAAGTGTTGCTCAAGCTAATCAAACCTTACACAAGAATCAGGATACCTTTTATATCCAAGGTAAAAGGAAGCATGTCTGATGCATATATTGTATTTAAATGGCTTCCCCCACCCACCCATCACCATCAAAAAAATAGTAATTTCAAATGGGATCACATCTTTGATCCAGTAGCCTGGTTATGCTTCTTGTATGATATAATTCTCATGGTAATATATATTATTTGTGTAATGATCACTTTGTACGAGTTTTCTGTTGCTAATGAATGATGGATTACGTGCACAAGTTTAGAATAGCTTCTTCTCTAGTTTATTATCCTTTTGTGGCTTTGTTTAGTACTCCGTATTAAACCTGTATGTCTTAATTATTGAGCAATTGACTTAGTGCTTTCTGGATTCCGCAAGGAGTTTGGTAAACAAATCTTTTAACTAGAAACTGCCGTTCAATGTACTAGATGTATGCTTATTGTAGTGTTTGTATGTTCAATCAATGTACTGTATGCATGAGTTGTTCAGGTTATCATTCTTAGTTGACTTAAATTTCTGTATCTGATAATTCTAGGAGCTTAATGTCCCAGAGCAAGATGTTGAGCAGCTGTTGGTGTCACTCATCTTGGACAACCGAGTTCAAGGACACATTGATCAAGTGAATAGGCTATTGGAGCGTAGCGACCGGTAACTGCTAATCGTCTTCTAGATCAACTTTTTCAAATATCGACCTTATAGCAATTATAGTATCTAATTGTCTGAGTTGCTATGTTTTCTAGGTCGAAGGGAATGAAGAAGTATATTGCTGTTGACAAATGGAACACACAGCTTAAGTCACTATATCAAACGATTAACAACAGGGTTGGTTGAGATCATTTGACATATGGCTGGTTGCTTTCTTCTTTTTTGTGTATCACCCCTTTACTGATACGGGGAGACAGTTGGAGATATGGGTTTCATAGAAGAACTGGAGTCGTCTCCGAAAATGCTGGTGTTTGTTCCCTTTTTGGCCTTTTTTAGTACAGTTACATGTGAATTTGAGGCTTATGTCAATGTGTCACCAGTATCAGAAACATGCTATACATTGCCTCCCTGGCTATTGATGGTTTCATCAGTGGAAAGTTCATCTGGTAGATTTGAACTTTGTTATCACAAATTTTGGCAGTGCTGATTCTTGGGTGGGCAGTATGAGTGACATGTTTGTGTTTTGTAGTAGAAACTTTAATAGCTTGTAGCCTGTAGGTCTTCATCACACTGTTGTGTGTACTTGTGAAGTTATGCGCATCATGGGTGTTGTTCGCAATGCTGGTTGATCTATTCAAATTAAGTTCATTCAAGAAGCCAATGTCACTTCTTTTTGGAACTTGTATGGTAGCCAATAAGTAATCACAGGTTCACAACCCCTCCTTTATCTTGATCAATTTAGATAGGTCTGCTAGCCTTACTCTTTTGCTAAAACTAATAAGAGTATGGCTCTTTAGGCATCAGAAGGCCCTGACTACCTCTTTCACTTGGAGATCCAGTATGAACATTTTTTTAATAGTTTTCACCTCATCATGGATTCTCTTTTATGGCGAAGTGTATTTTTTTAAGCAATGTGTACAATGTACAGGTGCGATTTGGCTTTAATCTTTGTATAAGCTCGGCTCTTTACCCATTTCAAGGAAATGAAATAGATCGTTGATTGTCGGCCAAAAAATTGTGCTATGTCACTTGATAGCTTTTGGATTTGATGTAAACAACACTGCTTAATGATTTTCAAGGCAATTGCTCACACGAGGGAGTGTAAATGGCCAAGTGCCAGACAACCAAGATATTTTTTTCAAGCCATTGATTCTGGCAACTATATTACAATTATGTCAAAAACATGTGTTTAAGAATACTTTTGCCGTCATAAGACACTACCACAATGGGTACAGACAATAGAGTATCACTCATTTATAAAGTGGAACACGAGAATACTATTGATAGAAAGCATGGATTCACATCTATCTAGGGAGACCGCAGTATACACTATACACTGCTATATCCGAGAATTTACTAGCACAAAACATAAGGACAAGGATAAAAGCTAATGTTATAGTACCAATTACCAACATGTTAAAGTATACCAGTCTACTATTTGCTAGGCAATCTTACACATTAAAATGTGACTTAAAAAGAGAGTTGCAATAGTCGGGCACATCTACCCACCAACACTGGAAACTACACCACTGTAAAATCTTTCATCATCCTCCAGTAGTAACTTGGAATATCCTGCAAAGAGCTCTGTGGCTGACAGCAACCAACCTGTCTTTGACCCAGATGTTGCTCGTCGACTTGTTTCCCTTCTTTATTCCTTGCCAAAGCCTGCCCTTCCCTCTGCACATCTACTGCCAGTAAACTGGCTGCTAGTAATTCTAAACAGTCTCTGGTGCCAACTAAGAAAGTGTTCTAGAAAGACTCAGAAAATGTTCTATGTTGCAGCAATAACCTATCCAAATTGCACCATGAGTCACCAATAAAGGAGTTACAAAAAGAACTATTTCGAAGACTTGCAAGAATGGGACATTGTCTTTTCTGGTACTGCAATATAAATTTATTTCATCCTAGTACCAAAAGTAAGAAATTTGTCCTTACTGGTGACGTTTTTCTTCACACAACTAATCATTAAAAAGATTACCTAAAACGGCAAAATGATGCTAGTGTAATGGAAATTGAAAAGGGAGGTACAGCTCAACGAGCAATTTACAGTAAAGGATGGTATACCCACTTTAGCATTCCATCAATCATCGCCCTAGCAAAGCAATACGATCCTTCTGTACTGCTTGGGCAAGGTTAATGTCAAAGAGCTCACAACGAATAGGCATCTCCAGTTCATAGAAAGGGTTCTTCAATACATAATCCGTGTACAACTCATAGACTTGTTTCAATAGATTCTCCATGAGCTGTGTTCCGGGTTCAGAAACCACAAAAAACTTTGTTCCTGCAAAGCACAACCAAACACTAGAATGAGAAACGAAATCTTAAAATGCGGTAGGAGATCGGGCCCTCTGCTAGGAACAGTCAATAGAACCAAGTTCTAAGCATCTTTCAATAAGCAACATCACAAGTATATGTGTCATCACCAGAGGGATGAGCAGCATATACTGGATCAACCAACATGGCCTAATTGTATGCACACCCAGCTGGCAGTGGAAAATAGTACTGATTAGTGATTACCCCCCCCCCCCCCCCCCCCTAACTGATGAAAAAAGGTGATCTATCTTCCAAGATAAAATCCAACTTACT
>CAAKMY010034019.1:0-12329 GCA_901111285.1 Corrigiola litoralis | reverse complement strand
GGAGTGTAAAAATCATTGCCCGGTATGAAGAGATACTTTAAGAGTTTAAGAAAATGAATTGTCTACAGATTAGAATATCAGTTTGCCTATGAATTCAAGGATCGCATCGATCATGACTTTGTTCATCAACTCCAATTATTGTTCCTCGGAAGCCAAATTGATTCGCACAAAGAAGATCTCTCATAGCTTCAACTTCTTTTTTCATTGGATAATACAAAATTTTATGGTGACTAAACATTGGCTTAGGTTCATTATCATCGTACTTATCTCTTTATCTATTTATCTATATCTATATCTATATCTATCTATATCTATATAAGTACTATTCAAAAGGCGTTGCATGCATGGGAACGTGCCACGTCGCAATCCACGTCAGCTCCAACTCAGCAGCCACATCATTAAATTACATAAATAATGTGTGTCATCAAGTCATTAATCATTAACATATGACTTTTAAATTCTCCAAACAAGGATATCAATAATCGAAGAAGTAATTTCAGGTCTAAATCCACCTTCATAATTACATGAATGTAGCTCCAAATGCACCTACAAAATTAATATGCCAAATCAATAGTCTTTGGCTAATTATTGTAATAGTCATTTCGCGGCATTTTCTCAACAATTAGGTCATAGGAAATACTATTTCCCTATCATACTCCTCTACCTTTATATAAAAACATAATTAGTTATAACTCATTGTTAACGATCATCGATAATACCATTCTTATTGTCATCCCCTTCATGCTTACCTAACGTAAACAAGAAAATCCACCACTAATAATGCTCAAAACAAAATTTTTGTGCTACACTCATGCCTCATAGTAACCATATAAAAATTGTTATTCAGCACAAAAAAAAATCCAATAAGAACATTTCAATTTGGTAATCTATATCTATATCTACAACGACCATTCAACTAAAATAAAGTCTAATAATAAAAATTACAAAACATGGGCAACATCGGGGCCAAAACTACCGTTTCTTATTGTATTTATTATTGGTGCCATCAAATACCTTTATACAACCACAAAAAAGAAGCTCAGTAAAACATAAATAAAAAGAGTTGAGTGGGTATACATATACCACTGGTATCGCAAAATAATAATAATAAACAAGAGGAGAAAATTAAGCTTAGAAATTGTTTCATATATGCATTATGAATTTTCAATCGTTATGTGTCATTTTCACGAATTTATGAGCTACTATAAAATCATATGATCATTATTTGTTTTCAATGAGTCCACAATAGTTGTGTCAAAATATTTTTTGATTTAGTATAATAAAAAACAATTCCGTGCATCGCACGGACCAACAACTAGTTTTGATGTTTATATGGGACGACTTTCTGTCCAATAAAGATCGATGAGTTAATAATTAATACGTAATCCTACAGCACCGACATCCCATCTATAGGTGCTACTAATCATTTGACATATTTATGTGAGGAGGTTTTTTTTTTTTAAATTGGAGGAGGATGTTTAATAGATTGACTCCAAGAATAATATTTACGGACTAGATAAAAATTTGTTTTATTGATCATGTACAAGATACAAAAGGCACGTACAAATATTAATATTTTTTTTTTGGGGTTTTCACTATCTGATTTAGTCCTAATTCGAGCCGGATTGGATTAGGACGACGAAGCTCTCCCTCTAAGTTTAATACTGTTGTATTTCCAATATATAAAGTATGAGACATCTGATTAATTGATCTATGAATATACTGACACTACTACTTAGATGCTTAGAAAAATTATACGTGCCATGATGCATATTCATGCCAGTAATGATATGAGTTAGGTGTATGACTGGCAGCAGTAAGAAACCACCTTAAATTTTTCCAAAACATATGAGCTAAACCAAATTCGGGAAGAAACTTATTACTCTCGAGTTCAGCCAAATAAAAGATGTCGACGTCTACTGTTCCACACTGATTATGGGACAATCCGACCAATATTCAAAGCAGCGGACCCCAATTCACATGTAGTAATTTTTTTTTTTTTTAGTATAACCCTGTTTTGTAGCATGCAAAACCAGAAATTAGATATTTTATGTGTGTCAAAGCTGGCCGAGACTTAAAGTTTGATGGTCGAGATGTAAATTCATCAGCAAATAAACATGAAGCTGCTTTAGTCCTTTACACTATCCATTTTTATATAACAGTTATTTTAGTCCTTTATGGAGTACTTATATAGAATTTTAGGAAAAAGTAAATCTATATTTTTTTTTCTCAATGAGCTACAAAAGAAAATACAATGGTCATAAGAGGGGTTTAAACAACAAAATATTTATCACTATATATGTGTTAGTCTTTTCCACTACATCATTGGCAATATTGAAATATAAATCGTAACAACTGAATCACATAGCATACATTTTATAAATTAGACAATTTCGTTGCACTTGAAAGTGAATTAATTAGTAAAAATATCGGGATATACAAATGTCAAAATAAAGATAAATTATAAAAAAATTCTCAGTTAGCTATTCGAATAACCGATGATTCGGTCAAATAATTAGCTTAGTGGCTTGATCGGGGGCAGGGAAATGCCTCTTCATCTTCTTATTGTAAGGTTTGCAGTCATTATGTGGACTGGGGAAATTTTGAGACTTTCGCAGTGTAATATAAAGTCTCACTAGTTATAATCCAATTAATAGTGGTATTGGTAGTATATTAGTAAGTGAAATCTCACCCAAATAATGGACCACGATAAATTCATATATCCTTTTTTCATTGGTTTATTATTTCTTACAACCGTAGTAGCAATGTTATTAATCTTTTGGTCGAATTTATCTTGTTATGATTAAATGTATTGTATAGTTCATTGGTTCAAGTTAGTGGTTGAGATCAATTTGAACAAGTTTTAAGATTTTAGAAACACAGTTTAAAAATCCAATCAAATATTCTAAAAAGCTTTTTCTGCTAATATCAGGCAAGTAGCATAAGATAAGTCCAAGAAAGTCTCAGTGGGACAATGCATATGCCTGGCCCATTTATAGGGTAGTGAAGAATCAAATTCTGAAAAGCTTTGGGGTGATGGAGAAGCCTATGTGGCTCGACCTTCCAAATTAGGTAAAGCTACTTATCAAAGTACTCTGCATTAGGTCATGAAGACTTACTATTTTAGGAATGTTTTTAACCATCACCAGCACTGTTGATTGTATCGGATAGCTTGTCGACTTCCAATATACAAACGGGGCCCATCCCAACAAATTATTTCATTAACTCATATGGGGTAGAAATTGAACATTGAGCATATTGTTGACCGAGAGGTAATTATATTTTAGTACATTTATAAGAGAATAATCTTATCAATATTAGAACAGAAAATAATTTAATATCTCCATTAGATATAATAAAAAAGTTATTTTAAAAAATGAAAGTTTACGCCAAAGTCAAGCTCATATAAGAACAGAAACACACATACATAATGAGAAGATGATAAAAACTCGAAATTAAGCGTGAAATATTTCAATTTTAAGATTAGGTCGATCGAGCATATATTGTAAGCAATATAGCTTCCGGTTATACCAAACATGAATTACAAAACTATATTCAAATAATCTTGATGACTTTGGTTAAAGTAAGATGTTTTTTATGAAATCAATTTATTTTTCAATTTCTCTTTTTCTACTTCTTGTGCATGGCAAATATCATAACATAGCTATCACATATTTTTCCGAAACAATCAAGGATGTTCAATACAATATTGTGCATGTAAGACCTAAGTAGTGTGAAAATGTCGAATCTTGGACTTGTTATTTTGTTTGATAAGCATAATTTGTTTTTTTTCTTTTTTCTTTTGGTGTGCAGTGTGTGTGTGTGAATAAAGAGGGGACAAGCGCCAAAGCAAAAACAAACTAAATATAAACGATTCTAGGCCTAGCTAGCTTAGATACCTCACGTAAATCCTCATACGTGAGTTGTTTAAGGCAAAGGGTGGAGGAGGCTCATTTGAAATAGCTGATTGAACAATATGTTCGACTGCTCGACTCCAAAGATTTGCATGTCAATCCGCAGATGAATGATTTGCTTCTCTGGAGACGTGATCTTGTATTCCAACAATTGTGTCCTGCACGTACCAAAGATTCATAAACCTTGTAGAAACAAGGGATGACTATAACGGTCGTTGATCCGCACAATTTGTTATTGTTAATCACTGTTGATTGTTTCTAAGGATTAAACACTTAGATATATATTGTTAATCCGCATAAACACATGAGAAAAGAGATGAACTAATATATATTAGCACAGAAAACGTAAACTAATGCGGTAAGTGGTACAAATGTTGAGTAGTCATCTATACTGAAAGAGTAAAGCTAAGCTAATATAAGCTCATAACAACAACGATATGTGCGGCAAATGTTGGTCTTGTTCAGTCTAATCAAAATTATTATTGGAAATTAGTGGGAATATAAGCACTGTCTCCATGTTTTTATCAGCTTCCACTTTCATGATTCACATTCCCTGGTGCTGGCGCCATGGCTTTTTCCTTGTACTTTACTTTATAGCACCATTAAGGTAAGCAAATAAGACACCTAGAGTTATGTCAATTAGCTCACTCATATCATGGTGATTGAAAGATAAGGAAAGATAATGGAGCTAGCTTACATATATGCATTGTAGCAGATAATCAATTGACTAGAATATCAGAGTCATCATTTCATGTCAATATGTCATGCATCAGTATGAAGTGTTGTACATTGTACTATCCTAGTAGAAGCTAAAGGTCACTGAAATTTCCTTTGGTCTGATCATAAATTACACTGTTGATTTACCATACTTTCCTTTTATGGCTAGTTTCTGCAAGCTATAATGTATTTCGCTACTATAATTATGCTTGGCCATGTGACCTGAATCATTGGTGAAGTTAATGAGGAAGACCCATTGTGCGCCTCTCATTTATTTAACTGAAAGCTCAATCTGTTGTCCGTAATTCATCAGCCGAAATTAATCATAGCTGAATCAATAGCGTGCAAATTAAGCTCATAAGTCCTCAGTAATAAATTGAGATCAATTTATGATCAAACATAAGTGCAACACTTTGCTTTTCCTCGTTGTCAAACAAACAAAATTGAGTTTTCCATCTCTGCTTACATTGTTGTCAACAAATACTGATGTTACATAAAGAAGTTCTGGAGTACATGGTTTAGGGGCAAACCCCTGCATGCATGCTACACCCCACCCTCATCTCTTTTAGTGATTGTAGCTTGATTTCATGCTTTACACCTCGGTCGTTTAATTTATGACTTACGAAAGACATTTCTCCTTATCTCTTGGTGTACTTGAATGGTAGTCGTCCGTCCATGCATGATACTTGTGCCGGTTACTGTTGGTACCATTTGGCACTATTAGAAATATCAGACCGTGCGTGTACAAAAGACTTAAATAACTCATAAGATCATATTCATATGGGTTGGCCACTTGGTTCTGGAGGATCAGTGGCTTGAATTTGGCAGAACAATGTAGAGTAATAGTGGGTAGTTTGCTTGAATCTGATTTGATAGCTCCAACGCAAATTAAGAATAGAACTTCTTTTACCATAAGGTGTACAAACATGATGATGATGATGGATGAGTAGTTTCTAAGACATGCACCGTACGTGGAGTCTTGCCTATTGGGCGCCTATCTATTATAGCTTGTTGGTGGCACTTTGAACACCAATCCTATGATATAGTCAACCCTAATATAATTTGACTGAAAATACGATCAGAGTGATGGTATGTTGATTGTAAATTGTATCTACACAACATACAAATATACACCAATTGATAATGTACATAAAAACAGACTTCCTAGCTTGTTAAAAGCAAAATATGCACGCTAATTAAGTCCAAACCAATGTTCATTTAAGGAGTCGGAAATTCCAACATTGTTCACATCTAAGCAATGATCTGATTGTCATTTTAAGTAACAAGAGCCTGAGACAGAGCTAGAACAATAATGTGGATATATATGGTGTGGATTGTGGATATGTATTACACTCATAAAATAGCGGATAATCTTAACTCATCCTGTCCAAATGAAAAAAGGGTATGTGTTTGTTTTCTTTCCCTCTCATAGCGTTTAATATAGCAAGTTTCTATGTACTAATCAACTAATGCATAAGGAGAAAACTAAAGATTCGGAGATAAGAGGTGCAATGTGCTTTATGTATAGGTGAAAACTCACCACAAGATGATATGTTCCCATTCTTTCTGTAGTCACAAATCTTGGAGAAAAATAAAATCCTTACATTAATTAATTTATTCCTAGTTTTTATTGACCCAAACATTAGCAATTTTAACTTTAATTTTGTTGGGTGTATTGGAGCAAATAATATTACAGGGGTAGGGATACGCTAATTTGAAGTCGAAATGACTTTCAGACATGCTATATTTCTAACCAATAAGCCAACCTTGACCATTAACATTGACGAAACTAAAATTATGATAATCATAAAGATCAAGAATAAACTTATGTAAAAGAAATAATCCTAATTTGTGTTTGTTTACATAGACCCACCACCTAATGCATGTAGCTACCTAGTCAAGAGACCAAGAGGACTCACATGATCAGAAAGTTAATGTTACCAATTCCAGTCACACTGACCACTTAGAATTAACGCGTAATCAGCTGCTACATTGTTCACAAAATAGTATAGTACACTTGTTGTGCGTAACAAATTAGTCTAAGATACAAAAGTGAAAAAACAAAATGTTATTACCAAATTAGTACAAAGTGTCTTTTCTCACTAAAATTGCTATATAACGCAATTTTCAGGAGCAGTGTAGCTCCAGAAACCTACCTCAAAAGCAAACAAAAACAACCCCTCATCATTTCTACACTGCTAGTACTATTCCTTCCTAACTCCTTTACTTTGCTCCTTACAAAAAACCCAAAGAGATTATCTTGAGAACATACAAAAAGTGGCTAAGTATGGGGAGAGGAAAAGTGGAGTTGAAGAGGATTGAGAATAACATAAGCAGGCAAGTCACTTTCTCTAAGCGTAGGACTGGTCTTATGAAGAAGGCAAGGGAGCTGTCCATTCTTTGTGATGCCGAAATCGCGCTCATCGTCTTCTCGTCTCGTGGAAAGCTCTATGACTTTAGCAGCATTGAGTAAGTATGGCAGTGTTTTTTTCCATGGTTGGGTTGAGATGGCTAATGGGTTTTCGACACGTGCAAGATCTACCCTTGTAGGGTTTTTTTAGTTGGTAAGAAGGTGAGGAGTGGTAAGAATGGAACCAAGACCTCTCGTCTAGGAGATGGGATTTAACACGACGACTATGCTGTTCCATGATTTTTATATAGGGCTTTTTTTTCAAGGTAGGTACAGAGGGGAGGGGTGGTAAGAATCGAACCAAGACCTCTCGTTGGGGTACAACACGACGACTGTGTTGCCCCATGATTCTTATATAGGGCTTTACTAATATTAATACTTTAAGAACTTCTCGTAATTCTCTATTTATTAAATATAGTGTATTCTGTAGCTACCATTTTTGTGAAAGTTTTGGGTACGAACTAGTAGAGGTAGTAGTAGTGTGTGCAGTGGTATTAATGAGGGGGAATTGAGAATTATTTATATGGTGTCAGTCAAAGATATGTTATTTGATTTTCCTCGGATTTTTCTTGTACAATGCAATGTTTTTCTCATCATTTTGCCACAACTGTGTAGGACTAGACTCTCTGCATTTTCTTGTTTGTTTGGTCTGTTATTGTACAAAGACTCCTCATTTCTTTCCCTAAATCAGAAATTTATAAACTTTAGGAATTTGGAGCTAATATATCACATGTAAACATTACTATCACATCTTGAGGTAATTCATGGGTGAATATGGAATGTTCAACTAGCTATAGACTAGCCATTTGCATAGATCTACAATGTTATATTATGGTACTTATCTTATAGTAGTAATTTCATGTAAATAGCCAAATGGCCAGATCGTAGCTACATCCATCTTTTGAAATAATTAATGCGGAAAGTCTTCTATGAGACTGTTTAATTTTTAAAGACATGAGTTTTGGTATTTAATCATTTTACCCTTAATTATGCAGATGTGTTCCGAAAACCATTGATCGATACCTGCGTGCCAACAATGTTAATCTTAGTCTTCCAGACCAGACTGCTATCAATGCTCAAGCTCAGGTTGGGATTGTTTTAGTTGCATTCGCATTTTCCATTGCTAGAATGAGATATGATATGTTTATATATGTTGTTATCTTTGAAATTGCAAGGGCCTATAGAGATAATCTAGGCCATTTTACTAAGACAACTGAAATTTATAGTCATGTTCTTATCCAATATATGGGATTAGCACAACATATTAATATTCTCTGCTTATGATTGAGGTCATGATGTAATAGTATAATTAAGTAATCTTTTGTCATTATAATTTCTTGTCTTGATTACACATATAGAGCTGGTATCAAGAGATGGAACACTTGGAGGCAAGATGTCAGTCTTTGAAGAGAGCCCAAAGGTCAAGCTACATACTTTATGTACACCAATGTTCCTTTGGCTATTATGGGTGCTTTGTTTTAGCTAGATCATAATTTAATTATTGGTTTTGGTGGTGATTGGTTTAATAGGCATATGCTAGGAGAGGATCTGGGAGGACTAAGTCTGAAAGAGTTGCAAAATCTTGAGAAGCAGCTTGAAGGAGCTCTTGCTAAGACCAGGCAAAGGAAGGTAATCAAGCAATATTATTACATTTTATTTATATTCACTACCTTGACATCTGAGTTATTAGTAAAATTAAATGTAGTTGTTAAAAGTGTCAAAGAAACCATCTTTGGAGTGATAGAAGTTGTGAAAATAGTTTCCCTACGTTCCAAAAAATGTTAAGAGTTATAGTACTATGTGTGTCAAGTGAAAGGAAGTTGACGTGAGAATCTTTTAGTTGCAATTGAGACAATTTGTTCCTTGAAGTATGCCAAAGGAACAAAGATTTGAAAATTGGGTGATACTACTACACTTGTCATAGGTTAGTACCTGGTTAGTGAATTCTTTGTATTCTTGTGTATATATGCATATATGTTGGTCTCGTTCTTCGTTCTTTCTTGCATTGTCTTTTTTCCTGCAACCCTCTTTGTGTACATGGAGCTATAGTTTCATGAGCATGCGCCATATAATAGCTTGATGGGCATACATTTGCTTCATATTGGATGGTAAGAGGTAAAATATAATTATAAAATGCAAAAAAGATTCGTTGTTTTTCTTTGCATATCACGATCAAAATACATCCTGATCGAGTATGATAAGCAGTTAGTTCTTGGAATTATATGAAGAAACAAAGATACACAAATAGCGGGTGCAATTTGCAACAAATCTGACCTGAATGCCTGCACTCTTATTTCTTATGTAGTTTTTCTAGTGGAAATATTTCTTGTTTCTGCACATTAGTTAGTCTCACTCACTCTTCATTCTTTCTAGTCTATGCCTATAAACATCTTCAATGTGCATGGTGCTGTACTAGCTAGTGTACTGTATCATGAATCATGATCAGTATATACTAAAACAGCTTGATAGCTATATTCCCCATTTTACACATTTGATACACTGTCATTGGCAAAGCTAAAGAAGTAGTTTGTTTGTTCTTGTTCTACACATCCGAATTTGATGAACAATGATTCTGCTTTTGATCAGTTGATCTCAGGCTAAGATAAATGCTCTTTCAGCCCTCTTTAATTCCACACTAAATAAACGCTTCATTTCATAATTAAAAATATATTATAAGTTACATCTACTAAATTTGCAATCTGAACATGCATGGCTGAACGCAGGCACAACATATGACTGAGGAAATGGAGGCACTTCGCAGATCGGTAAGGACAAATTCAACTCAATCTTTCCAACAGAGTTGATGTCTTTGAACTTTAATATGAATGCATGCCAGAAGACTGCAATCACTTGTATCATATATATTGCTCTTACAACCATTATGAAGACCTTCTGTTTGCTTTGCAATTTTCATGCTATAATAATTATATGATTCTGAGATCAATTCACATTATTGGTTTAGGAGCGCAAACTTGGTGACTTGAACAAAGAACTGAAGCTGAAGGTTTATTTTTAATCCTGACTTTTACTCTATACTGCCTATTCAGCTGTAACAAGTACTTCTCATATGTAATTACATACCACTATATATAATCCATCACAATTCGTTTGTTTTTACATTCTTTCAATGACAAATTTGCAGGTAGAAGATCAAGGACATGGTTTCAGACCAATACCGGATGCTAATGGTTGTATTACATTTATGCCCTCTCAGCATGCCGATTTTTATGATGATTCTGCTATACTACAAATGGGATACAAACCTGAGCCTGTACTTGAAATGGGGTATTCCCTTTTTTTTCTCAAAACAAGTATCCTCCAAACCCTATATATATAGGATAATTATTTATGAGCAAACAATTAAGGAGGTTAAATGCATCTCAAGAATTTCTCTAAATGCTGTGCTGATACTTCAATGTTCACAGGTACCCTCCTCAATATGCATCCCATGGCAGCAGTGAGGGACCTTCGAGTCAAAGAGGTAGCTTGGGCAGTGGGAATACTACCTTCCATCAGGCAGGATGGTTGCTTTAAGTTGGCCTTTTCAACTCTACATCATACAGCTTAACGGTCTAGTACACTACGTACAACCACTATATATAGTATCACATCTGCATATGATTTCAGACTGCATGCTTAAGTTTTAGCGGACAAAGTGTTTTGGTTAACACTTTTCTTTTATGTTTTGGGTGAGATGCAAATACACTGGCTTTCAAATGAAGTTGTATTTGCTTTGGAAATGTACAGACATGGATCATGGATGCTATATATATGGTACACATATATTAATATGGTTCAAAGACTAGTTATATATTCTAGCGCTATTTGCAAATATTAATGCTTATAGGAGCCTCTTAGCTTGCTCTATACATGCACTATCACTATTTCAGGATGATGAGAAAGAAGCAAGTAGCAACAAGTACGTATGAATATGCTAAACAAAAACCGCTACCAGGTTTTATATATTGAATTAATTTAGATGCATGTAAGTATGTAATCACAACATAAACTACCGACAGAGGAGCCAGGAAGACGGTGGTGATGGTAGCCGTAGGTTTTGAGCTGATCAGCTGCCCCTACTCCCCCCGAAATTTTACCCTCTCTTGGTTCTGACTGTAGTCATGAAATGCTCCAAGCGCGTACATTTGCAGTGAGGAAAGACTAGCACGTACTATAGCCTGGCATGTGTTTAGAATTGGGTTCCCAGTAGTAGGGCAAAGGCTAATTGGGTCGGTCATACGTGATTTTAACTTATGGGTTCGGTAGGACATTTGATTATTGTATATTTTTTATTCCTTTTTTTTGTTATACTTGAGCAGATGATTGAAGGTGAGAATTTGAACTCATTATAATCTCATGAAGGTTGCACTATTAATTATCGAGGCAATCTTCCTCTTCATATAATGAAATAGAGTTGATGGCAGTCGATGCTTCTTGCCTTGATCTTAGCTCAAAAACCCAAATTAAATAAGATATGATAGCGTTCATACTAGGCCAAGTTTTTAAACCATTCTTATTTTAGGGGGTACTAGGCCAACTTCAATTGTAAATTAGTGTGGAAAAAAAAGCCATATTCATCAACATTATAAGTTCAAATTTAATATACTTCTAATTAGGTCTTTCATGTTTTATATGTTTTTTTTTTCATATTTGTTGTTAAGATTCAAAACTCTGGTGTTGGTCCATACTGTTTTTCCTTTACACAGTTCCTACAGACACAAAATATGAAGTGATTCTTGAATATTTCATTTAGAAGGCGATACTGCTAATCATTTATGTATTTTTATTGATAATTATTAGTATTTGTTAATAGGAAATGATTTTCAAAACTAAACATGTTTTTTTGTTAGGGACAATTCATGGGATAACCTAAACTTCGACAAAAATATGCTTTGTACCCATAACTTTGAATTTACTCCTTGAAAAAAAAAAACTTTGAATTTACACACAAGGTACCCTGGCTTTTTATTATGCCCTCCACCCTAATTTTGAAGTCATAATATGATTGTATGTTAGTACTTCATAGTTGACATTCTTTGGTCAAGTATAACTTTGACCCCAAATATACTAAAAAATAATAACAAATTTAAAATGGAGGTAAATTATTTATGTTCGTTATCAAAGTATGTTTTTAGAAATTATATTTATAATTTAAAAAAGGAAAAATTAATGTCAATAATCCCAACTTTGGGCAGTATTCCTACAATAATCCCAACTATGCGTAATCCCACAATAAGCCAAACTTTGGCTCATTTATTCCCAGAACACTCCCTTTGACCCCGAAGCTA
>CAAKMY010034018.1:0-13931 GCA_901111285.1 Corrigiola litoralis | reverse complement strand
GATGAATGGAAAAGATGTCAAATGGCATTGATAATAACACTTACGTAGTACTTGAAAAAGATTAATTTGGATCTGCTTCACATCACTTGCACTTGAAAAAAAAATATTAAATTGAAGATTACTTAAGTAACTTCAAAAATTTAAACAAAAAAGTAGTATACAACAAAACAATAGATGTTAAAATGGGATCAAAATTAAGTTAAAATGGGTCAAATGATGGAGAACAAACAATTATTTGGTTTTCGAGTAATGAAGCGAATATATATTGCATATAGAATTATATATAGGAATAAAACAAAACTACACTCATATGGATCAATTCATGATAATCCACTTACTTCAATATTCGATTTTCTTTCTAATGTCACTTGAAATTCCCATGATTTATAAATTCTCATGATTTTGGCTAACCAAACAACTCCAACATGTTAATTTCCATGATTTTATTTGGCAACTAAACAACCACATGGACTAGTTGATAGAAACAGCGGCTAGGTCAACATTTTATGCTAACTTCACCACCTCCGGAATGGTTAAGAATACCAAATGGTTTTCCTGCCTCTCCATAGCACACTTAGCCAACTGATGGGCTAAGACATTTGCTTCACGTCGAGTATGAGAGAATAGAACAATCATATTTGAGGAAGTAATAGCGTCACATATTATGACCAATTTCCATGAAATCCATAAAGAAATTAAATTCCAAAAAAGTAAAAATTTGTAAACAATTAATAAGTATATTTATATTTGAGAAATGATTTTTACATTTGACAAATTATTTTTTACACTCCTCTTTGTAAGTCATAATTTTCAATGCTTCTTTCATATGCTGCTCTTATCAAATAGGGTGTAAAAATAACATTTTGGAGTATAAAAATGAGCTCCTATTACATTCCTATGACAACTAACGCGTCATTACTTAATAGTAATTGTACAAAAAGGTTAGCTATATCCCACGTGGATGAACCATATGAGGACATGAAAGTCAATCAATACTCCGTAACATACAATGGCTACGGCCTACGGGCTAGCAAAACAACGTGTATATAGTCGTGTAAACGTCTATAGACACACACATTTTCCCTTGATATGAATATTTGTTATATAATAATTTGCTTTGGCAAAGCTCCGTGTCAGCGACAAAATTTCTGGATGACTTAGTTGTGGCTCCGCATAATCTTATTTCTTATCTAAAAAAAAAAAAATAAAAAAATCAGGTACCTACCATTAGTAGACTAGTTTCTTAGTTACGTCTTGTTTCTTAATTCTTTTTTAAGGGTTCGGTAATATTTTGACGGTATGGGGCATCCGGGCATGATGGGTCCCGTCCCGTGTGGCCGTGTGACCTTGAAGGCAATGGTAGCGAAGGAAAACCTATAAAAGTACTCCGTAGCTATTCCTTTCCGGTTTTCGCTTCTTCCTCTCATTAATTTCATGTTCATTTTGAAAGAATGAAGGCAAGAAAGGATAAGGATGATGATTCGAATGCGTATGGTTTAGAGGACAAAGTGGCCAGGGTATTCCCTCTCTACGCCATGGCTTTCTCCAAAGACAACAACAGCATTAACAACCACCACTGTCAGTCTCAGTCTCACGACCAAGTTTGGGTGTCCATCCGACATGAGGCCAAGTCTGAGGTTCCTTTTCTACTTTCTTCTAATTTCTCAATTGATCATATAGTCATCCCTTTACTTTTTAATTAATTAATAATGAATACTACTTACTCCACTAGTTACTACTACTCACTACTCAGGCTGATAAGGAGCCCATCCTGAGTAGCTTCCTGTATGCGAGCGTGCTCTCCCATGACAGCCTGGAGCGCACACTCGCCTTTGTCCTCGCCAACCGCCTCCACAGTCCGACCCTTCCCGCCACGCAGCTCATGGATATATTCTCTCATCTTATGCTACATGATAAAGCCATTCAACTCTCCCTTCGTTCAGATGTCCAGGTATTCAATCTCTTTTCTACTTCCTCTAATCATTCCTAGTCACCTCCCTCCCTCCCTCACACACTAACATATTCCTATTCTTATTCATTTTATAGGCTTTTAAACAACGCGATCCTTCCTGCTTGTCATTTTGCTGGATTTTGCTCTATCTCAAGGTTTCTTCTTTTCTTCTTTTATGTACTATACTTCTTTATGCTGTATGTGCTTATGTTTCTTCTTTTCTTCTCCAGTTATAGCTTGTGCTCTTTCGGATAAGTACATGTTTGTGTTCTGGAGTTTGTGTCTTTGCTACATGCCTGCATGCTACCAGGAATTTCGATTTTTTTCCTTTTTTAATTTTCTATTTCCTTTCTATAACATCATCAGTCATGACCAGTAAACATAATCTTGTGCTCATTGTCTTCATGATTATCACGAGTTACAACAATGAACCTGGAAACACTGATACACTTTTGTATCAAGTATCAACCATGACTAGCTTCTGTTTTCTGTTTGCTTGGACTAACAATATTTAAGGGACTTCTTTTCCAGGGCTATCATTCTTTGCAATCGTATCGTGTAGCGCATGCCTTGTGGAACCAAGGCCGCAGAATATTGGCCTTGGCGTTACAGAGTCGAATAAGTGAGGTTGTCTTCGCACATTGCATCAGATTGAATCTATATTGTTGTAGGAATTCTTTTGTCTGACCCATCTGTTTCTCTTTCTAGGTTTTTGGTGTTGACATACATCCAGGTACAGTTTTACTCTCTTTGTCATCTTGGATGTTTGTTAAGATTTCCTAGGAGGTGAATATGTGGTTCTTTATCCTTTTCTTCTCTATAAGAGAGTATGTGTTGAGAATTCATCAGCTGTTGAATCTTTAGAAACGGGAGGAATCAAACAGGGAAGACGATAAGAGAGGAAGGGCAGTGGAGATGAGGAGAAAGAGTAATTTGAACCATGCAACTGCTGATTTATGGTTTTAGTTTAACATTTTGCCATTTGACTAGATATTCTAACTAGTTCCTCTGCTTTAGGCTGGGTTTCCATTTGGAATCATAGTGGCTGCTCTGTATGTGTCATATGTCTCTCACATCATTTCTTATGTCTTTCTTAGCTGCGAAAATTGGAGATGGAATCCTTCTCGATCATGCAACTGGAGTTGTTATTGGGGAGACAACTGTTATTGGAAATAAAGTTTCTTT
The DNA here is from genome assembly GCA_901111285.1 of Corrigiola litoralis. Taxonomy (NCBI): domain Eukaryota; kingdom Viridiplantae; phylum Streptophyta; class Magnoliopsida; order Caryophyllales; family Caryophyllaceae; genus Corrigiola; species Corrigiola litoralis. Next base: position 10,795 of record CAAKMY010034018.1, on the reverse strand, counting down.
GATGCAGGTAGACATTCCAAGTCAATATACCAATGGTACATTTAATTACATCTTGACCTACGAATTGCCAGTGGTGCTTTTTTTTTTTTTTTTTTTTGCTATTGTTTGTAGTGATGTGGAGAGCAAAACTTTTCACAGGGTGTGACCCTTGGAGGAAGTGGAAAAGAGATTGGTGATCGTCATCCTAAAGTTGGCGATGGTGCCCTTATTGGAGCTAGTGTGACTGTACTTGGCAATATAACAATAGGAGAAGGTGCCATGGTAGCTGCTGGTTCCCTTGTATTGAAGGATGTTCCTCCCCACAGGTAATAAAATGCGAAATCTCAGCAAAGCACGAGTGCCTTGTGTTATTGGCGGCATATGACTTATTGTAAGGAACTCATACCGTTTGTTTTAAATTTTCTTGCTCCTTTTAAGTATGGTGGCAGGAATTCCTGCTAAGGTGATTGGATATATAGATGACAAAGACCCATCATTAACGATGAAACATGGTATGTAGCCTTTATAACAAATCAAACTAAAAGTGGTAAAAAGCACACGATGTTGACGTGCCCTTATGAAAAATTTCTTAACTCAGATTCTGTCCACTGATTGTAGATGCTCCAAAGGAATTCTTTGAGCAAGCAGCTGGTCACTCCGGAGAAGTAAAATGAACTGGTGAGCTCTCTTCATATCGTTCTTTTCCTCTTACCTATAATTATATGCAGCAACAGTCCATTGTTATTCGGTAAACACAGGGAGGAGTCCAGACCTAGGCAGTCTTACCTAAATAGTAGAGAAGTTGTTTCTAAAAAATCAACGAAAACGATTTTGAAGGAAACAGTTTTGGCAAAATATAGTACATAAAACAGAAGGTAGCGTGCACAAGAGCGTAAGTGTACATGTTTGAAGCAGTTGCTTCAGAATGATTCACAATAGTACAACAACACACAACAACAACTTACGAGGTTAATGGATTAGATTAAGGGTAAGGAGATTGAATGACAAGGAAATAAATTGTTGTTGGTAAGTTGGAGTCAAGACCTTTGTGATGAGACTTGGGAGGAATTGATTTAATGATATCCTTTGTAGAGACTGTCAACTTCAGTACTGAAACATGAGCTCCGCTAACTTTTACAAGCCGTATCTGGAAATAATCTTTAACCAAGATGAACCTGATCGACCAACCACAAGGGTAAGTATTTTCAAGTGAGTTGCAGAGACATACTGAAGTTGATTCCATAATGTTGATTTGGGTCAGTGCAGGGCCTTCTAAGTTAATTTAAGTGTAATGATATTCATGATGTCTCTTAATGAAGTGCTTAAACCTTTTAAACTTTGTCATTTAGACATATTTCTGTGATGTGAAGATTAGTTTGGGTGATATATTCAAGTTTGTGCTTCGTACTTTTTGACATTTTCTGTGACGTGAAAAAATAGTCTGGATTTGTATTTATTGTGATCTTAACTCGGGTGTGGAGATCACTCACCTTCTAATGTGTGACGTTTTTAGTTTTACACCATCTGCATGTTGTCGCTACTCGCTAGCATCTGTTATAATGGTCTTAAAATCATGTCACTTATAATGCTGCTACGTTTTGGGTAAAGCTAAGGAATCTCTTCAGCTTTATTTATTGATCCCTTGTATCTTCAGGTAGATGCAGTGAATGAGATTGTATTGAATTATGATCCAGTTTTCTGGAATCCATGAATCATTATAAGTATGGATTTCGAGCGTGACATGGAATTAGAGAACTTGTGGAAGTTGTATGAAAAGGGGTTCAATACATGAAGGTATATAGAAGCCCTGAGGAGATGCGTATCAGGTTTGAGTTTTTTTAACCAAACCGTAGAAAAGTGTCAATGCGAAGGCCAAGAAGGGGCACGGATGGCTGGAGCTTACGGAGTAATAACTTAGCTGACTTGTCTGACGAGAAATTTATGGAGAACTATCCTGGTCTGGATATCTCTGTCTGGTCTAGTATTTAAGGACTCTTAATGGAACAAGACACTACTCTCTGCTGGCCTATCTCAATAATTTGGTTATGTTTCAGGCTCAATTAGCTCTTAATTAGCTCTAATGTTTCTTGAGCTGTGGCCAATTATAGCCAAACTCTATTGAATGTAGTAGTTGTAACTTGCACCGCATGTGTTGCATACTTGCGGCCTCCCAGTATGCTACATCGACACTTGTGGCGAATTTCTCAAGTGGTGATTTTGTTTAGGAGTCGTGACTTTTGCGGTGAAATTCTATCGTCAAGTTAACTTGTTACATCTGTTCTTGCATCCACCGCATGACGCTCCAACACGAGACAAAGTCAGTGTTGCACTATTGAAGTGGAAGGCAGCATCACTTGAGTGAAGAAAATAGGAAAGTATGGAGGGCAAATACAGAGATGATAGTCGCGATTCTTACATATATCGCATTATACTGTCATCATACAAGACATATCGTTTTTAACATGCTTGTTGCCTACATATAACAATCAAATTGCCTCAGTAAGTGTAAGCAACTAAAAATCGACTCGAAGAAGTGAAAAGTTGAGAATGTGTCAATTTGCATACATTAGTAGTTCACAACTGTTAGTTAAGAATAGGTTTCTAAAAAATCGGATGGTGAAGTTTTGGATAGGGTAGGGAGGAGATTGACATTTGAGATGGATACTAGAAGTAACTTCAAGTAGCAAGGTCATGAGCATGTTGAACCGAAGCCCTGCTTTCCTTGCTAATCCAACAAACCTCAAGCTGCATTACCAACTTCCTAATATCTGAGCAAACCCAAATGACATTAGTGGGAGGAGAGAGACGATCCATCAAATTAAGAAGAGCATTTGTTAGAATCACTAATTTTGTAACTCCATGTTTGATTTAAACATTATTTATGTAACAAAAAAAATCAATTTCTCCCCTAATACTGCATTTAAAGTATTTAAATTCAAAAAAAAAAAAATATTTTGTCACAATTATTTATATCTTGGGGGTAACAAAAAATGAATTTGTCCCCTAATACTACAACTACAATTATTTATGTAACAAATTCAGCAGTAGATAGACGAAGTATACAAGCAAATTCTAATTGAATGATGGGGTAATACTTGATACGGAGTGGAATTCATTGACATCCCCAAAAAAAAGAAAAAAAGAAAAAAAGAAAAGAGAAAAGAGAAAAACATAAAAAGGGTAAAGTTGGTGTAATTGCGGTTCCTTGACGGGCAGGATCCAGGAGTGGAGGACGGGGAGGAGGGAGTAAGTGAGTACTTCACTAACTACGTACGTACTGTAGTCTGATTACTCAGCACTGATTCCCGACCGACGACGCTTTTCCTTAAAAAAAAGGGAAACTGAATTCCAATTTGATTGTGTCCCGCGGATCTGGCGGCCCCCCATTGAATTAACGAACCCAGGTCTCTGTTTTTGTTTGTTTCATAATTCTGAATCAATCAACCAATCAAATCAAATCCAATCAAATCACAGGTATGCTCTGCTTTCTAGTTACTGCATCCCTTTATTTCCTTCATTTTACAACTGCTACTCTTATTATATCTTTGCTTTCTTCTTTCTATGTAGAGTATGTGATATGATGCAACCTTGTTAGTCAGTGATATGAATGGACAAAGCTTGATGATTTGAGACTATCATTCCTATCATTCCTAATGGAGGATGCTGCCACTCCAGTTGAACCCCCCCTTATAATTAATCAACTTACTCACATCAATGGCCGCCATAAGGACAATGCCCAGCTCTGTCATCCCAACCCCACCCACGACGACCTTCTCCAGACCATTGTCCAGCTCAACTTTCAACTTGACTATTACAAGTCCCACATCTACGCCAATCTTCCCATCCACCATTCCCCAGGCGCTGCCGACCCCGATCAGCTTTCCGGACTTCACCACCAGATAGGGCTGTTGAACACACAACTTCACCAGGAAAAGCAGACCCGCACTGCTGCTGAACAGGCACTCACACACCTCCGGGAATCCTTTTCCGAGGCCGATGCCAGGGCCCAGGACCTCACTCTCAAGCTTGCCCAAGGTCACTCACTCACTCACTCATTCACCCCTCACGCTAGCCCACCTTTACTTATATATCTCACTAATCACCTCCTTATCTCTGCACTGTCAATAATCATGCTTTCACTTTGTAGCCCACCAGAAGATGGACGAAGAAATCAAACAACGGGATGATAAATGTTCAGACCTCGATTCCAAACTAGCAAGGCTGCACAAAAGGGCCAAGCAGCGCATCCAAGATGTTCAGAAGGTTTCTCATACGGAGTATCATTTTTAATTTACACTGCTCACTTTCCGGACTATGTTTCTGTTAAATTATATAGTGCTCTTCTGTAAATCTGGTGCCTTTGATCCTTGATGCTTGCTGGTACAGAGATCAACATATTGTAGTGAGAACTAACACTCAAAAATGAAACTGAAATAGAAAGCGAATTCAGTAGGCGAAGAAGTTAATTTTGCATTTCTTTCAAAAATGAATCTTCAGGAGAAAGATGATTTGGAGGCACAGTTTCGTGATGCAAATGAAAGAGCTGAACAAGCCTCATCTCAACTTTTGGCACTGAAGCAAGATATGGAGCGTACACGGAAACAAGCAAGCGAAGCATTGAAAACGATGGATGTGGAGAGGCAGCAGTTGAGAAGTGTGAACAATAAGTAAGGGTTTTTATAAATTTGTCATGAAAGCTTCCTTGTCAAGTTTTAAAAAAGTATTGGTAACTTGACCTTCGATATCAGCAAGTAAAGTCTGCCATCGTAATTTTCTGTCTTTTAGTATTCATGAATTTTCTCCACTTTAATAGAAAAAAAAAAAAGAATCTGCCACCATATTACCTTTATTTTCTTGCCTCTTTGTTTTGTAAAAGAAAAGGTTTGTTCCTTAACTGTTGTTAAAATTCATTATTGTCCTGCAGATAATTGCTGGAGTTTGTTTATTTCAGTATATCTGGCATCATGTCTTGTTCATGTCCAATCTTCATGTATGAGTATTTGATGGATATCTCTTTAAGGACAACATTACAGGATTTGGACACACTATGTCATGATCTCATGATAGTTCTTTTTTAATCTAAAAGTTTTAACTTGACGACAAAATTAGTACTTGAATATGTGAAATTGTGTGCTGCATTGCCCTATTTGTCCTTGCAAGTTCTTGAAGTGTGTTGTATTTGGTTTGATGTATTCCTCATATCGAGATTGTGCTGCTGACTGACAGGCTTCGGGATAATATTGAAGAGTTGCGTCATTCTTTGGAACCGAAGGAGCATGCTCTTGAGACATTGCAGCAGTCACTCTCGGAGAAGGAGCAGGTGCATTACTGATTGCCTGACACTCATCCAATACTCAAATCTGTTTTTTCTTGTTTTAGTTTTACTGGACAAAGATAAGGTTCTTCCTGTAAACCAGCTAATTACTGATAACTAGACTGATCTCTCCAATGTGTTTCAACTTTCAATTTTCTTCATGCATTTTACTAGAGAAGTTCTGGTAGTCTTTCCCTTTTTCAATTTTATCTATTAGCTTTTGTAAAGAGATATTTATACAACTATTAGTACTGTTACAGAACTTTTATGTTGTTGACCATTGATGTTTCAACCCTCCCTTTATATATCACTTCCCTTTGTGGCTCATTGATGCATTTTGCGGGTGTATCTCTTTGATGTTAAAGGAGTTCAGTTTTCACACTGATTTTTACTTGTCAGGACTCATTATTGGGTCCAAGATATGGGAATGCAATCTACCTTGTTCAACTGTCACCTTTATGGTAGCTTCCAAGCAAGGAGTAACCCTGTTTTAAGCTGATTATGTGTTGGAAAGACACTAGCTTAAAGTTGGTGGAGTATTAAATGTTGCTTCAGTTCTTACTAATGTGTGAAATCCTTGATACGACTTAAACGGTACATGGTATTATGCCTCGTTTGGAGCATCCTCCTTTTCTTTGAAGGACAGCTCTGACAGCCCTCACTTTCTCTGGGCAGCGGACTTGTCCCTCCTTGATATTTAGATAAGTTTACTTGGTACTCCTTTCCGTGAGGGATTAGTTGTTTGCATTTTCTGTAGCCTGTAATTCTTCTTGTTATTGTGCACTCGTTTTTGTTCCTAGCCCTTCTTTTGTACATGGACGAATACCGTCTTGGTGTTTTTATAATCCAATTTCCGTTTACTATACCCGTAAATAAGAAGTTCTGAAGTGAACAAATTAGTTGCTTTCCTGAAAGATCTAGATCTCTTACAAGAAGCAGTTGACCTCTGTTTAGAGTCAATAAAAAATATCTGCTCCATAATCCGTATGTTGAAGCACTTTTGTGCTTTACGATGATATGCTTTTTTAGAAGACGTCAGCGTTGAACTAGAATAAACACATTCCTTCCTTGATCCCCTGTGCAGAGATCTCCCTTTTTTTTTTTTCAGTTAGTGAGTTTAGTGATCTTCTTCAGTGCCACCTAATTTCTTTACTCTTATAGATGTTGGAAAACATGCGAGGATTGTTACAAGCTGCTGAGGAAAAACGGCAAGCTTCTGTTGCTGAGCTCACTGTCAAACATCAGAAGGTAATTCTCATGTAGAGTTGCCTTCAAGTTGACTTTGGATCCTTCTGCTTTTGTTTATTCTTACCTCATCACATATAATTTTCTTTTGCCCCTACCTAAGTGTTGCCTTTCGTATCTGATTCTCTTTAGCATCTAGAAAATTTGGAAATGCAACTTGCTGAAGCAATGTCAGATCAAAACCGGGCAGCAAAAACCATCTCTTCTTTACAGGTAAAATCATGATTAAGAATAATTTTTGTTTGTTTATTGAACCTTTGTTGCTGAAATAGAATATGCGAAATTTCAGCACTATTTTAAATGCATTAACCTATTTGCTTGTCACTGCTTGAATTCGGTAAACGAGTTCTAATTTACTATTCTTTAGTCAATTCTGTCGACCAACTTTTGATTCCTTTCGAATTTCAAACTATTTGGGGTGTGGGAGTTTAGATAGATATTAATGTAATTTCCATTTGGGCTCTGCAATTGTTTGACAGCAGTATGTTGACTAGAGGGGAGACAGATGTAAAATGATAAAGACACGGACACCTGTTGTGAGGAACAGTGTCGTTAGCCTTGTCTTCTTGGGTGACTTTGGAAAGGATATTAACATGGCCCCATAGTTTAAAAAAAAAATCAAAGGAAGCCATAATGTTACTATTCTGCTCTTGCTATCAGATGCAAGTCCTTAATGAGCCTTAATAGTTCGACGATGGTTTCTTTATCCCCGGTCTTCAATGGTTTTCGGAAATTTAAATTTCCATTAAAGTTGAGGCGTTTGTGGGGACTATGGTGTTGGGAAGAATCAATACTAATGATGCCCTACAAAGTCTTGGGCCTGAAACAAGTTTGAGCCCAAATATATGTGTCACGTGCGGGAGGAGTTTGGAGTGTGGGTCATGTCTCTTTCTGCATTGTGACTGCTGGTGTTAAAGGGTTCCCGATCATCTTCAAAGAATTGGACCAATATGTAACACCTTTCCTTAGTACTTTTTGTCCTCTGATGATTATATACTACTACTTATAATTTCTTATTAAAAAAAAAAAGTTTGGTTCTTCCCTCGTGTAGCTAATTTCTCTATGAAATTTCGTATTCGACTAACATGTGGTGCCACAATTTATCCAGGTACTAGTTGCGGAAAAGGAATCAAAAGTTGCAGAAATGGACGCTGCTTCTTCTGGTGAAGCAGCTAGGCTCAAAGCTGTCATCGAGTCTGTAAAGGGAGAACTTGTTCATCAGAAGCAAGAACATGTATGTCTATTGTATTATTATCTAGTCACTTTTCTCTGGTTCGTTCACCCTTCCGCAAATGAGTTATGCTTGGTTATGATGAGAACTATATAATTACTAATTTGGTTGGAGATAGTGTATCAATTTAAATAGTACTAAATGTTAAGAATATTTGCTATGTTTTCCTTTCCTTTAATAGGTTTTGCCATAGCTACTCTTCCTTTTGGGCATGTTCCTGTGCTTTCCTATTGTTGTTATTGCATCTCACTGCTCTAGGTTCAGTTTAAAGCTAGGATACCTTTTACTTTGTTCTGAAAGCAAAGGGAAACATTTGCACCAACATGTTTAGAAATTTAGGACACTTCGTATGGTTCCTCATAGCATTCGAGCAATTCTGTCACTTTTGAGTATTTGCTACACTTCTATCTTGGATCGTTTTGTTATGGTGCTTTCAAGCTACTCAAAAGCTATTTATGTTCTGTCAGAGAGTTTAAGGAAGCTCCTTAAGGATTTTTCTGTGGGGTACTGCATTGTGAGATTACATATCCGTTTCAAAGACATGGAATCATAAGTGCAATAATTTGTTTAAATTCAGTTATGGTCTTTTGATTTCTTCTGCTGCTCATATTATTCCTTTTATTTTGTTGCAATTATGATATAGGAGAAAGAGAAAGAGAATTTGGAATCAACCTGCCAAGCGTTAAAAGCTAAACTGGAGTCGGCTGAGAACAACTTTATACGTGCAGAATTCGAAGCCGCTAAAATAAGAAGTAATTTATCCTATTAAGCACACATTTCCTTATTTTTGTAATCTTCATCTGTGTCTTATGAATGAAACGCCTTTATGCCTGATTAGCCTGGTTTTTTGTCATGTGAAGGTCAGCTTGAATCACAGTTGTCTACACTGACCCAATTGCTCAATGCTCGAGATGCTGAACTGGAAGCATCTAGGGAACAGGTTCTTAGACTGTCTTCTACATTATAGAATTGGCATCAGATTGCTTGTGAACATTGACCTTATCTGTTGTCTTTTGTCTTCTTTATTCTGCTGCTTGTAAAATTCTAGTTCTTTATGTTCCTGCTTGTCTGCTTTCACTATGGAGACTTGGACTTGTTTGTACCGTGTCTTTGAATCGAAGCATTTTAACTCAAAACACTGGCCTTCTTTCTCTTGGTGATCGTCTGTCTTGATCACCTGACTAACATAAGTTACGCTCTCGTATCCCCTCTGTCCCACAATGTTTGCTTGATATTCCTTTTCAGTATGTCCCGAAATGTTTGCATAGTTTCTAAGTTATAGGTCAATTATGGTTATTTTTCTTTTGTGTCCTTCATTATATATGCTTTCACATTTTTTTTTTTTACACTCTCAAAGCCAACAACTAATGACTTAAAGTTCCCAAGTCAAGGCCCAAGGGTGAAAGAAAAAGATGAAAAAATCGTGGATTACTTAACTTTGGAGGATTTTTCTTTGGCAATATGGTGGAACATTTGAAGAGAGAGGAATCATTGTTTTTTCGAAAAAATTTCCTCGATTGAGGAAGTGTAAGTCTTCTTTTTTACGGCTGTTGTATCATGGGAGCTTAGTTTTATTTCCAAAGCAGCGTTTATCTTTACCCTCTATTGTGTGTTAAATTATGCCCATAGCTTAAGGGCTTAAGGTTTAATTTGTGCCTTCCCTTCTTTTGTAAATGGGCGTCACCCCTTTGTGTCTCTTACATATATATACTCGTTCATTACCTATCGATCAAGTAATCAACTTAATTTTACAACTTCATTATGATGTGCGTTTTGTCAACCCATGGAAACGTAACGGGACAATCTCAGAAGTTACTTCACCGTCTTTTTTGTTTCCTTTCTAGTCGCTTTGAGATTAATGCAATATAAGTGCTTGCATCATTCGTCGGGGCTAGTATCTTATGCATATCTTGGAGACTGGTCTTATTGAATCTCTCTTCCACGTACTCTTTGTAGACCAACAGAATAGAAGCTGAATTTTCTTCCTACAAGGTCCGTGCTCACTCTCTTCTCCAGAAGAAGGATGCAGAGCTAGCAACAGCAAAAGACTCCGAGCAAGTGAACGCTCTGGAGGAAGCATTAAAAGTAAAGTCTTATCGAACTTCCATTACCATGATACTTTATTTTATTCGCTTGCATAACTTAAAATTTGTAAGGAATATTCTTGTGCCAAAGTTCAGTTGAATTTGTTTGAGGCTACCCTGCCGTACGGCTGTTTTCTCAGAATAATCTAGATGTTTTTTATTTTTCCAAAATAACCCTGAGGTGAACTTAGTATACAGTGACCCTCCCAGTAATGGGCATTGGCTCTATTAATTTCATGATGACAGTAGCTTTTCAAAATAACCTAAATACCCTTTACAATTTTTGATTAACATGATTTGTATGTTTTCATACATCACAAAATCTGAATTCTGACAGTGGTTTAGTACTGTAAAAAGGAAACAAGGAAAACAAGATAACTAGACAATAAGGTACTATCGTATTTGACACAACTGTAGTCATTTAGTTGATTAATGTAGAGGTTCATTCTGCAGACATATGTGCACCTTTTGGAACTATAACCATGCTACAAAGTTATCTCAATCCTTGATAATTCCCAAAGTTCTATAGAAAATTACTGTGGATTTAGACCTGAAAAATGTGAATTAACTTTTGGTAACTTGCTCACTTTTGTCCTTCAGGAAGCCGAGAACGAAATAACATTGGTCTCTTCAGAAAAGGATAAGGCTGTCCATGAGCTTAAAGATGCTTTGGCTAATTTTGAAAAGGAGCTTTCAGCAAGGTACTCATTTCTGCTTTTTGGTCTAGGTTTCGTGATAGTTCTCTCTATGGGCTTGTAATGTTACTGATAATGTTTGCCTTTTACTCTGTCTCCTATACTTGCTTGAGTAAGCTGCTGTTTAGATATTGATTATAGACCGACATAAGTAGACAATGCTAGTTTAAAGCCATTTACCTGAATCTAATCCAAAGAGCAACTCATAGCAATCATGCGCAAGATCCCAAATGAATTGGCTTATTCG
>CAAKMY010034014.1:0-15649 GCA_901111285.1 Corrigiola litoralis | reverse complement strand
GCCCAAAAGCGTGCGACACAGCCCGGAAAGGCATCTCACCACCAACAAACACCCCAATCCCATCCGACAACCATCGAAAAAACCACTCCAAAACACCCATAATTAAAGAACCTCCTTAAAATCAAGAAATAAAACCCAAATATGGAAAATAAGAAAAGGAGAAGAGAAAGGCAAGAGGACCACAAGCATCACTCACTTCGGCGCCGATCGTGGTAGCTAGTGGTGGGGTTCACAATTTATCTAAGGGGGTGGGGGAGGCCTCCAATAGGGAAGGGGCGTGTTAGGGTGGGAGGAATATGTGGTGGGCTTGTGACGAGGAGTTGTTCGCCGGAGGAGGTGGTCGGCAGACGTGGGGACCATCGAGAGGAGAGAGAGAAAAGAAATGATGAAGGTTTGGGGTGGTGGGTGTGCTGGGAGAAGAGGAAGGTGTGGACTGTGGAGGAAGAGAGTTAAGGCATTGCTATATAAGCGTAAATGGCGTAAATGTCCCTACTTTTCTTATTATTTTCATAATTGTCCGGAGAATAAATGGAGATTTTATACTAATCATGCTACGTATGCTTAATTAGCCGGAGATTCCACCAAAAAGTTGATCGGGTGCATTTTTGTAACTAATGTGCAAAGGTTGGATTGTTGGTGTTGATTATTGAAGGTGGGATTATTTTTGTAAGGATGGCCAAAGGTTGGATTATTGTCATCAATTTTTCCAAAATAATAATGTCTTGCTAAAAAACCTCTCATTAACTTTGTTGCTTTATTTTTACTATATTAACTCCCATCTTCCTTTCGCCTGTTCATTTTATTGACTAGGTTTGATTCTTTAATGTCACAAAGACACAGGGACTGCTCTATAGCTAGGCCACTAACGCAGTGCTTCGAGCCCCAAAAAAAAATATAATAAATTAGCTTAGCATTTCTTTTTTTTTTTCTTGACAATCTAATCACAGTTAATAAGGCCTCATCTTCTAGTTTGGTTTAGGGCCCCATTGTCTCTTGAGCCGCTAACACCATAAGTATCTTCACCATTGATTAGCAGTTCATTTAAATCCACAAAAAATGAGCTCAGCACAAACTGACAATCGACTGAAGGAAACCTAAAGGTGTTAACTTGGGTATATCTGCAACACCCTGAATAGATTGGGACTTTCTACTGCAACATTTATAATTGGGATTACTATCTGCAACTCAACATAAATTTGGATTTATTGCTGCAAATTTTCTAACTTACCATAAGAAATTAAGAAACAGTCACAACACAAGGCATAAAGCACTCGAAACTTGCATGAATAAGTAACTGTGTTCGTACTAACATATGATATTTGATCATAGTAAGTCCCATTCATACATTAATACAAAAAAGAACTTAACCAACCTCGTAAAGTGTTCTCGATCATCCAACACAAATATAACTTCATATGCATCTTCAAATTTTTCCATAAATCCAAGAGGCGGCATCCTTAGAACATCTTGACTGGTTTGGTAACCAGGCACAATGGTCTCTACCACATGATTGTTCTTACAGATTCAACAAAAGCATCAATTAAATATGGAAAGAAAATGTAAAATAACAGCCTCATATACATGGCTTTAATAAAATGCAAGAGTCAAGCAAATAGCTAAAGCTGAGCACTACAATGTTACTACTAAAGAGTAAAATAAGGAGCGATCAAAGGAAAGACAAGACACAAAATATATGGTTTCCCCCAAAATCAGCGGTTAACAGAATTATTGAGCACCAGTGGATGCCAAAAAAAAAAGAATCCATCAAAAAGCTTCTCCAAGCAACCCCTCCCCCTCCCCCAGCCCAAACACAACATAAGAGAGAGAGAGAGACACACACAGAGAGCTAATAAAAAGGAAGGCCACTGAGAGAAGGATAAAAATGAGAGAGAAGGCACAAAAACGAAAGGGGGGAAGTATATTTTAAAGTTAACACAACTAAGATAAACTCATACAAGCTTGGATTCGGCAGATTTTCACAATCCTCTAAGAAACAAAAATAGACGTTCGGAAAGTTCTGCGAAAACTAGAAAGTACTAAGTGCTTACAGATATCAAGGAAGCAGCACATATTTCAGCATTTGCACTGACTCTGACGGCAGTTGGACTACAATTGATTTTTGGTTGACCTGCAAGAAAAAGAGGAAAATGTGGGGAGAAAATGATAGTTAAAATTTATTTTCTGAACCTTAGTGCTGATGGACTAGTGTTAAGTATTCACAGCATGCATGCAACTCCACAATCCAAGAATAATTATCATTATGACTTATACAAACACATTACCTTCAACAAATCTATAACTAGTTGACGGATCACCACAATTGCTTCCAACAGTCGCCCTAGGCTCAGATCGAGAACCATAAACTTCGGCTTCTCGCAGTCGGATCTACAACAGTAGAATTAGAGAAAAGTGACGATATGATCTCTTTTAATGACAGCAAAAAAGTAACCACTTTTTCCAGAAGGGAGAGATTGGGACACAAAGCATTATCATCTGCTCATATTTGTAAACAAGTCTAGACATACACATGGACACATGTTCTCCCCACCCAAGTAATGACAAACCTTAGTATTCAGGGCATGCAGCAGCAAAGTCAGGCAAGATTCTTGGATCAGTCACAAAGATGTGAATCTTCAATAACACATGGTCAGTCAGCCACATACGTAGACTGACCTAGATAGCTAGATTAATGCATATCAATTGCCCATGGCTAAACAAACGATTCACTAAGGGAGCCTTTTGGGCCTAAACATGGCCAAGCCATCATCAAGAAACAAAACTCATTTTAATCCAATGCACACTCGGCAGCCATGTTGGCCACATAGCTAATTCTTCATTCACTAAGACATAGGCCTTACCTAGTATCTACGGTTGCAAACTCTGAAAAATAAAATAGAAGTCATCGCAATAATTAGACATTGCTATTAATTAGCAGTAGGAGCACTAATCATCACTTCAACTGATTACGGGTCATTCCAGGGACTAGGTCAACAGCAAATACAACACAAGGCATATCATCATGCACTGGAATAAAAAGGAAAATAACACAGTGATCCACTTCAGAATAATCACAATTCAGAAGGCTTCAAAAACTTAGCTTCTGAAAGCAAAAATTGAGCTTTAAGAATCTAAAAGAGCAACTTATAGGAACTAAGAACCATGCTTCACATACATAAAATAAATCCAATAATGAAACAACATACTACTCAGAAGTTATAACTCACAGGTAACTTGGGCAATAAAATTGAAGTTAGGAGAGAGTACCCTATCCAGAAATGTGGCTGGAATATCATCCCTCAAGCCTTTCTTTGGGTTCACATCTACAGAAGTCAATCTCAATGCTTCAGGAGAATAAGAAGAAATCAACTCTAGATCCTGCACATCTTTTTTCTCTGAGACCAAAGCTTTCTTTGTGTTCGCATTCACAGAAATCAATGTAAGTTCCTCTGGAGAATCAGACGAAATTAACCCTGCATAATCTACATTTTGTATCTCCAAATTTGGACATTCTTCCGAGCAGACAAGATTTTGGACAGAATCAAGCATGCCAGATCTGGATAAACACTCTTTTGCTACTTTACGACCTTCGTCGGAAAGCTTGTACCTGTGCAATTGAAACTTCATAAATCTAAGCATTAAAAACAACCACCCTTTCGCATATAACCAATACTTGCTGATTTTGGATATAACCAAAAACAGTACTCGTAAATTACGTTCAGATTTTAAAGCTCATAATGACATAAATAAATTAAACATGGTCGATTAACAAGATAATAGAAATCATACTTTGCTGGATTACTTGATTTATGAACAAGGTCTTTGTCAATTAGCTTTCCCATGGCACTCCATCCACTATACCATTCCTTCTTGGAACTCCCACTGTGCCCTGGTTTACCTCTGCCCTTTTCTGGCCTAGTAGATACCAAACCAAGCAAAATAAAACATCAGTTGTCTATAACTTGATGCCATTTACTGAAATTTGCTCACTTATGGATGTATATTGTGCATCAGATGAAGCATTATATGTGACGCACAAGATATTAAGGTGAGAGATATTGAAGCAAAGTAAGAAGGTAATTAGATAACCGTACGCAATCGGAACTCGTGCTAGGCCACTTGCTTCAGCTGCATCGATCAGCTCCTGCTTACGCATGGATTTAATTCCATCTGTCTCCCCCCTAACGACCAAACACTGCTATTAACTAGTCTTCCTTTGAGAAAAAACAAATAAAAAGCTCCATATACTGCATATATTTTCAAGAAAAATGTAGATCAAAAGAAATCTTAATGGTAGAAATCAAAACGATCATGTACAGTCACTTTCCATTGTTCAGTCTAACAGCTTTAACAGCAAAATGAGTCCAAATCTCTATTTATAGAAACTTAAGTAATCTATACCTAAATAGGGTAATCAGTAATGCATAAGCAACAGATTTTTTTTGCGGCAGATAAGGTCTTGGAGCTTGAGTCTTCTTACCTGGATCAATCACTCTTATTAAAATTAATGTATAGTACTAAAATAATAACATGACTTGCTCATACGCAACTGCCAAACAGAAAGATGCAACTAAATGTCAAAACCTTTTTTTGGCAAATTATCACTTTCAGCAACACCGGAATCAGTTTTGAAAAAATCTCGCATCTTACTCGATGTCCATTTACCAACACCCCTAGCAAAAATGTTAACCAAATCAATAAGCAAATATTGAAGAGAAAGAACAAGTAAATTAACTAATTAAGTAATAGTTCAACTTTAAACAGCATTGCTGACTTCAGTCATTCAGTGGGTCCATACTGAGGCTAACATAGAAAAGTCAATTGCCCGTTGAGAACGCATTTCCATTGAATCTCTGTCAAGTGCAGAGATAGACTATCGTGCTGCAAGCTAACTACTAGTATTATTCACAAGTTCATTTGCTTTTACCAATTTAGACAAGAGAATCGATTGGTTCTTTCAGATGAACCAATGAGAGACACTTGTCTTGCATGCTCTGGATCCTTACATTCTGAGCTCAGACAAAGGAATATCACAGGTTAAGTGTACCAGATAACATCACTTCCATTAACAACGATGTGGAACAACCACCAATATGACCTATCTTCTACAAAATCCACAATTGTCACCTCTACTAGCACAAAGACAAGTAGAAAACTAATTGCCAAACTACTACCCCAATGGTATTCATCCCAGGCCAACTGATTGACTGCAATGCTATAATACATTCTTTAATCTTATCAACCCTACGAAGCCTCACATTAATCTTACTCAAATAGATAGGTGATTCTCTCGAATCTTATCCATAATAGGCGCGAGTCGCACCTTCTCTCTGATCAGTTCATTCCTCAATCGGTTTATGAAATTATCTCTCCAATAACAAGGATTATGCTAATTTATTAAACACCACATTTAACTTTCAAGATCAAACCTAATCAACTTTAACCAATAATTTCTCCAAAATATCAAAACGACACAATGTAATCGAAATCAAAATCATTTGTCTCACCTAGTAGTTTTGTCATATTGTCTTGTTATTAATGTTACTAATATCTAATCAAGGGCGGATCAATGATTAGAAAAACAGGGTTAGCGTTCAATTATTTTTACTATCTTTTCTACCATTTTTCTACCAAATCTATAGGCAAACGCACTACCCCTCGCTACTTATCCGCCATTGTATGTAATGATAGTAAGAGATGATCAAAGCTGAAACAGTTTGCACATAAAAGTCAAATGTGACCAACTAATTTGTAACACAGAACGTACAAAATATATCAATCCAAATTTGATATTCTCTCCTCGACGAAATTTCCCCTATGCTATTCACTCACACAATTCATGTAATATATTAAGAATAACACAAATTATTAGAAAAGACCGTCTATTTTTATTATAAATGTAGACCAACTCCTTGCAAGCTTAAGTTACCAAAAAGCCCAAATTGAGTTGTACATTTATACGCCTTTATTGGGCCAGCATGGTTTGGTGTACTTTTAAGATAAAAGTAGACTGTCTCCCGAAACTAGCTGGCAGGCACAGTAAATAGATACTCATTAATTAGGCGAGTCCGACACGCATACACATAACCCCCCACGTGCCAATAACAAGAATAACAAACATAAGGTCATTTTAAGTTAAAACAAAAAGGAAAATAATAACAGTACTTAAAGAAAAAAAAGGAATAATAAAGTGGAAGTGAGAGTGACGCACTTAATTTCACTAAATTGTTTGAGAGTGGTGATGGGTGTTTTATGGCGACAAAGACTGGTAAAAGCCTTGTTAATATTACGCTGTAGATTTTCGGTGTAAGTTTTGGGTGTGCTCTTTTGGGCAAATTCGTTCCACCAGTTTCTCATGTGTTCCACCAGCGCGTCGTTGTCCGGACACACTGCCCTTTCGTCACTCGCCATTTTGTGTGACGGATTTTGGGTTTTGGGTTTTGTTAGTTAGTTAGTTAGTTAGGGCTTTGTTTTTGTGGGGAAATTGGAATTTCAGGGGTTTTTTTGAGTGACCCGCCACTATCACACTGCTGCTATTTCCTTTTTCTTTTCAAAATTCAGAAATATGCGCGAAATTTATATGCAAATTGTTGTTTTTTTCTTAAAGAAATTAATTAGAGGAGATCATTGGGCCGGGCTAGTCCGGCTTTGGGGACTCGAAGCCCGTCAAATCGGGCTTTTTCGCGCGTCATTTATGTTTCTTGTACTAAAGCATAACTCTCATTTGGGTGTCCGTTTGAAGTAATTTTCTTTGAACCACTTATTTTTTCGAGATTTACAAAATTGTTGCAATGTGAACATAAATGATTTTTAAAAATAAATAAAAATTGCACAATGGTTTCTTCCGTAGTTTATTTTTAGGTTTGCCCATAAAAAACCAACTTAAAAACAAGTAAAATTTTGAAATTTCTGGCCTTTTGGGTCGGGTTTTCGAGCTTAACCTTAAGCCCGAATTTGGCCCGAAGCCAGGTCGGGCCGACTCGGACAATTTTGATCAGCTCTTGAATCAGTGTGAATTTGTATTAAAAGGTAAACGGTATAATTTTAGTCGTCCAACCAAAAAATAGCTCCTAAATAGCAAAGTCATTACAACCATCAACCTAAGAAAACTCGCACACTAATTAACTAGCTTGGACATCTAAGACATACAAAGCTTTTTATACTATCTACAATATATTAAACAGTTCTGCTATGGTAGAAAATAAGGTTCAAATTTTTTTTCAGCCCACACTTCATACAAGAGCTCAGCATATGCACTTTCAAACAGCTTTTCTTCTATCCATTTGCCTCTGATACATCTTTAAATCCATTTTAACTTAGTCCAGGCATGAATCGATTCTTCAATCTGAAAGAATCATAAGCATTAGACACATTGAGTTTGCCATAATAGAATTAAGAATCTACAACAATTTTTGTCAACTAAATGCCATTGCAAATGCCGATAAACTCATCTATGACCCTAATGATTTTTAATTTTTTTTGTGGTTGTTGAACTGTCGTAACAAGGTACAACCGACCAAACATACTCACCCTTGAGAGCATAAAAAATGGATTCTTTTGCACCACAACTTGTCTTGATGGAAAACTACCTTGTGAAACCACTCCGACTTAGAACTTTCTTGGTGTCTAGCCCTCCTTCAATTCTAGGAGCACAAAATGAGCTTTATTTTGCCATGGTTATTTCCCTTTCATTTTTTACTAAGCCCCAAAAAAACTATAAATTTTATAAATCTTTTTTAACCATGCACCCCAACAGGGCACCTTAACAATCCTCCCAACCAAAAAATTCTCTAGGACATATATCACTGAATCTATTAGGTGAACCTTGCCACCATATGATAGGGATGTGCGGCCCAATGTGATACTTTTTCACTGATCTTTTAATAAGAGAAGCATGCAATTCAAATATAAGCCTAGCTGCATTCATACCTAAATATCTAAAAGGAAATGAGCATGCACATTAGTCAGTCTCGGTCAAAATGTTGTGCTTGATATCAGTAGAAACCCGGAGGTGTATATAGTTGTCTTCTTACGATTTGCTCGTAAACCAGAAAGCTCATCAAAGTTATCTAAACACAGAGATAAGAAGTTGCAAGACCATAAGAGAATATCATAAGGTCATCAACAAAAATGAATTACATCTTGGATAGAATCTGAACTTTGTACAAACACGGAGCAGCCTGAGCATTCTAGAGAATATTTCCATAATAAGAACAAATAGATAAGTTGAGATAGGGT
Source organism: Corrigiola litoralis (assembly GCA_901111285.1). NCBI lineage: Eukaryota > Viridiplantae > Streptophyta > Magnoliopsida > Caryophyllales > Caryophyllaceae > Corrigiola > Corrigiola litoralis. The sequence goes on along the minus strand of CAAKMY010034014.1, from coordinate 7,414 downwards.
CTCCTTGCATGAGGCCACATTTTCCAGCGATATAGCCATGAATAACCCCCATTAACATTAAAAAAGAATCTGATGCTAGTCAAACATGTAGAAATTCAAAGAACAAATAGCTCATGTAGACCATAATATCCAAGAGACTCAAGCAAAATGACCCAATTAACGGAGTAAAATGTTTTCCTGATGTTAACTTCTATGAGGCATCTAAGTGTTGCAGATTTTCCCTATCATAAGTAACCTTTGACTAGTTCTTAAGTGATCATGAAGTTATCAAATAATAGTCTATCAAACAGAAAAAATGTTTGTTCAACACCCACAAGAGAGGGGAGCACCATTTTTAGCCTGTTTGCAAGGATTTTGCTAACAGTCTTGCATAATACATTACAGTTGGGTCTGAACTCAATCACATTACTAGAAGATTTCTTCTTTGGTAATAGACCTAATAAGGTATCGTTGACATGTGACATCATTTTCTTTGATATGAAAAAGGAGAGCACAACTTTGATGAGATCAACTTTAATCGTAGGCCATACTGCTCTGTAAAATCCTTCTGAGAATCAATTTGGTACATGGATTTTTTCCACCCCGATCGAAAATATGGGTTCTTTTTTTTTTTCCAGCTTATGTAGCAGACATGTTTCTATCATCAACTACTAGCATAGGACCAGGCAGGTCAAAGTTAAACTATGTTACTTCTTTCTTTAAGCCTAGCGAAGAAGTTTAATACTCAACGAATACTTCAGGGACTGTTTGACCAGAGTATAATTGCCCATTCAGACCAGATACTGCACCAAAGCAATTCTGATTTATTTTCACAACTAAAATAAAATGGAAATAGTGCGTACTTTCATCCATATGTTGAGAGAATTATACTTTAGCTTTTTTTGCTTCATTGAACCTAGTTCTGCATCCCTAAGATGATTATAGGTATTCTTTAAATCATCTTCCAGATTGTGCAAGTCAAAGTTGCAAGGATCCTACTACCATTGCATTTGACACTGCTCAAGAGCTAGTCTATCAGTCTCAACTCTGTTAGTCAGACTAGAGTAATTAGCCTTGTGCAGCTACTGCAACCTACCCTTAACTACTTTCAATACAGTAACAAAAAGGAACATATGAGTATCATAGACGGGCACAGACCAAGCATCTAAAAGATGTCTTATTAACTAAAGATTTAGAAGGAATATTTACCACACACACAAAAAGTAGTCAGACATACCAGAAATTTGAAAATAGGCAGAATAGAGACTATGCGTAGTCAACCATTGTGCATTGACAATGGTTATGTCCAGTTTAAGCACCTTCTATGGTTTCCCTATTGATTATATGTCCAGATATAAAAAGAGCCTTGGTATGATCAATCAACTAGTTGGTTAAAGTATCTCCAAACTCCTATATATGATTCAAGTGATTAGGAGGGGATGAGTTGATTCTTGTATACACTGTCAAAGTGATATTAGAATCACCTAATACAATCCAGGGTGAGAAAATGGACTAACTAACACTCCTCAGAAATTGCCTGAGGGGAATTATATGCTCAGCAAGGTTTATAGCATAAACTAATGTGACATAATAAAAAGCACCAAAGATAATTTGAATGACTTTTAAGTGGACAAACTTAGCATGGGATACCAGATTATCCACATCAAGAATTATTCCTCTCCCGAGCACCCAAATTCTTCCATTATAATGCTCATCATAGTTACAGAAGGTACCAAAACAACCAAATTTACTTCTAAGTATTCTTTTTTGCTTTTTTTAATTTTACTCTGGTTTCAAGGACACCAACTAGGTCCACTTTATTTAACCGCAAAAAGTTGAGTACTTCATACTACTTAGCAACGTCATTTAGACCCCTTATATTATAGGATGTGAGTATCATTGAACCTACAAATATGATACACCTCCCTCAAGATCCACATCAAGATTGTTTGTTGTAAGATTGATTTTCTCTGAAAAAACATCACTAAACAGCAGCCGGTGCGCCCTATAAAATAAAAGGAGCATGTTCATTATTTGTAATCTCTTCAACTTCTATACCAGAGTTTGTGTCAGAGCCATATGGTTTATTATGACAGACCAACAAGTACCTGAAACCTATTGGCTGTAGCATTTTGCATAACCTTCTTAGATTTCCTTATGGAAACAACAGAAGTAAATCCCTCCAACTCAACTTGAGCAACCTCCTTCATGGGTTGAACATGAATCTCCACTTTCAGGGAGTCATCAGGGATTATAATGTTCTTTTTGGTAGGCGGAACTGAATGCAGGGTTCATCTTTCTAGCAGACATTTGCCAATGCCCTAATTTGCCACATTATTTACAATAATAGGGAAGCCATTTATAATTCACAAGTTGAATCACTCTGCCATCGAAAGGGTTATGAATCCAGTCATACTAAGAGAGATAAGAGGATAAGTCTATCATCACTCTAGCAAAGCCCAACTTTTCCTTATTAATACTAGTTACATTAGCAAATAAAGACTTGGCTAATTTGCTAGCAATGTTACTAAGAAAAACCGCATTCTATAAATAAGGCTCCAAACATGGGAATGAAACCCATACAAGTTAGGTAGAGATATTATCAAGCTCCTGACATAACACAGGGGTCCATCATATCGCCTCAACATCAATGTACATTTCTTCTATAACCACTCCATTTCTAAGAACCTCCTCCATGTCCTCGTGATTACCAAATTGGAAACAAAAGCAACCTTTTCTATGATATGTACCCCTGAGTTTAGCTAAATAGCGTTGCTTCGCAAAAAGTTTCATATGACATAGGCTTAGTTTAGCTCCTAAAACCTATCCACCAAGAGTAATCTCCCAGATATCAAGTTCCTCCTTAATGTCAGAGATGTCATTAACAACCTCAACTGACTCTATTATCAACTACGTAAGATAACTTTATACCCACATCATTTTTCACCCTTTCTTGCGAGACCAAACATCATTTTTCTCATGACCCTTTTATTTATCAGTGCCTTATCACCATTAGTACCTCCAACATGAATATCAGCTAAATAATAATAGCGTCCAAAAATGTCAAAATCTACTTAACACGGTTAGAAGTTTGAGTATCATGGGCTACATTAGGTTGCATCACATTATTAGTTAGTAAACTTTCTCAGGTGAGACGGTCTTACCTTGTAGACTAAGGGGAAGGAAATTATTGAGGGTTGTTGGACTAGGTGCTTTTTGAACATCCTTTGAGCTACCATTATCATCATCTTGTGGGTTTACGTGTGTAGGTTCACCGAAAGGAAAGACAACAAGACCGGGGTTGGCGCGAGGCGCGAGAAAGGGGAGTCTCGGATGGTGAGATCATATGTGAGGGGAATGATTGTGTTTTAGGCATTGAAGGAGGGCGACCAACCTTAGATAACTCTTAGTCACCATTAGAAAAGCTAGGAGAAGTTTGGGGCCGAGTGGGAGAAAGGTGCATGGGATGTGTTATCCTAGTAAGAGAAAGTCTATCTTTTGATTTTCGTCTACTATTCATGTTTGGGAACATGAGATGTATCCACTTAGTATGCTGACACAATGTCATAGTTTTTAAATGAGTTAATTAGCTAGGTTGGATGATGGTTGGCCCCTTTGTTAGTGTGAGCGTCTTGAAACTCCACCGATCTGATAGGTGAGTGGGCCTCTAAAACACCCTAGAGGAGGGGGGAGGGGGTTAGGGACCCCGTCAGATTTTTTTCATTTTTATTTTTATGGTTACACTGAGCGAGTCATTGTGAGGCTAAACCTTCGGGATCAGAGGGAAAGACTAACCCTTCCACTATGGTGGGGGTGGGGGGGTAGTACAAGGACTCTCCGACACAATGTAGAATGATATATTGAAGGAGTTCTTAGTCCTTTTCCCATCTCGAAAAATAACCTTTAAATTGATTTTTTAAGTCTTGGTCCATCACTTATATGCTAGTTCATTGCATAATGTAGAATAATTCATCATATTTTGTAAACTGGTTCATGATGTATTGTATCTTGGTTCATCTTCCATTGTATACTGGTTCATATCCCTCACGTAGTGGACTAGCGGTTTATCGGATGACAAGCACATGTATATAAATACTACATGCGTCGGCAAAACATTGTATAATATGAACATGGTTGAGTTCACATCATACATATACTTTGTTTGGAACAATAAAAAAAATACGTATACGCCTTTTCCTAGGAGCGGATCCAAGATTTAAAAATGGAGACGGCAATTCTATTATTTTCACTATAATTTTCTATCTTTTCTACTATCTTTCTACACCCTTTAACTAATTTACTACCCTTTTCAACCTGTTTGTAAGCTAAAATTGTATCCGAACCTGCCTAACTTTTACATCCTCTCATCATCCGGACCTGCCTAACTTTTACATCCTCTCGGTGATGATCTATTCTTGATCCTGATTACCTAGAATTGAGTTCGATTAGAGATGGAATTCTTTAGAAGGACTGAAGGAGGTATAAGTTACATCCGTGCTTTTATTATGCAGGGTACCAATGAATCACTCCACGTCCAAGCATGTCATGTGTATGTTTGACTTAACCCCCTACCCTTTCCTTGCCAAAATCATATGCCCTGAAATCTAGGAAAGAAAACAAGGGTGATTTTCATTCATGTAGTAAAAAGCCTACCTTTGCTCTCATGTTATGTTCAAATGTTGCGATGACATGTTTTCATTTGTGTCCTAAAGTCCGAATTTGGAGTTGCTGATTGGAGAGGATCCGCCCCTCTCAAGTTTTCCATCTTCAATGATCACATGGGGGGTTGTCTACCATTGATTTATAACACATTAAGGCCCACGTTGTTAGCTTATTCACAAACATATGAATTTAAGCCCACTTGATCTTAAACCCCAGCTTGGGAACATAAACTACAGGAAAAATAATGGCCTTCCTTCTTAGTTTTCTTCAAGGCACATGTCTTCTCCACAACCAACATCGCTGTCTAATGCAATTGTACATTTCTCCTTGGTGGTCCATCCTTCCCTAATTTTTTTTATCTCTCAGAGATACATATTTTTCACCCTTACCTTCTTCATCTTTCTCCACTTCATATCTCATTTTCTACAACCAAAACAAAGCCTATCAAGTTTCTTTGTCAAAAGTTCTACTTTCCCTCACTTTGCACATTTAGAAGAAGGCTAGCTTCTACATATATATAACTACTTTCTCTGCTGCATATATATTATATTATCCCTTTTCAAGAAGAATCTTGTGCGCTCTAGGTATAGCGATGTCTAGCAGAAGGTCAAGACAGCAGTCAGGAAGTTCAAGAATCTCTGATGACCAAATCATCCAACTTGTCTCCAAGTTGCAACAACTAGTTCCTGAACTTCGCCAACGTCGTTCTGACAAGGTAAACAAACAATGTCATTCCTGATATATAGCTACCATACTAAGGTTTTATACGTCTCTCTTCTTGACTATGCAAATTCTATAGTATATTTATTAAAGGATAAAACAAAACTGAGGGTAAAAAACAAAATGCACATTCATGTAAAACAATGTAGCACCTAGAAACGACGATTTACTTTAAGCAACTATCACTAAGTACTACTCAGCGTCTCAGCTGGACAAGATAGTATTTAGTACCTAGAAAGCTCTCTTATATACCCAATTGCACTGTCTAGTAGCCCTTCCCAATGATACCAGAAAGGTGTACCAAAGCTACCAACTACCAACTAAGTCGACCTTTCCATTATTCAATCACTCTCACTCCATTAGAATAGTTGTAAACCAACTAGTTAACTTACCATACGTCGGAGCAGACAAATACTAAATTCTCTGGGCTTTCGCTCTTGCACTATGTTAGATTACTTGAAGCTAATTGCTCTGACTTGAAAAGAAGACATCATTTACATGGTAAATTCCTTATTGTTGCCTCTATTTTCTAGTAAAATGTGACAAGCAGGAAACGCGAGTGCCGTCATAGTGTAAGAAACTAAACCTGTCCATAAGCTCACTAATATTTATGAGCTAAGCTGTTCATTAGCTCTGCGACAGGAAGTCAGGAACGCAAACTTTAGCCTAGGTACTCATGATACCATTGACTAAGACCTGTGGCTCTTCTAGTTGAGCAGTACTTTACTGTTACCTGGAAGTTTCTTTTGTGATTCGTACGCATATGTTGGTTATATTAGTTATGGCAGTAAGAGTAATTGAGGCCTCACATGCCCATGATAAATTATTTCCTAGAAAGTGCTAAGGCTAAAAGCGACTTGACTTACTACAAAGATGAAATTTCTAACCGTTTGGGCCCTAGCCAAACCGTACAGCAAGTATAAGCTAACAACTATAGGACAAGCAGGAAAATGACCTCAAAGAGAAACGAAAAAAAGGCAACAAGAGAAAGTGACACAGCTTGGAGGTCATTTGCTGCAGATTGCATACAATTTATTACACCCTCTATCCTTTTTACATGATATAAGCTTAAATTTACAGAAATGGTTAGTGATTGATCGATGTCAGTAAGTCATTTTCCCCTTTATCATCTGTACATATTCAACCTATGATTGTACAGGATCGACCGGCTTGCAACTTTCTTCAGGTCAAAGCAAGCAATGGAATGATCATATTTATGATACTCAGTTACACACTCTGATCTTCCTATTATTTGTGTGTGTTTGGATAGGTGTCCGCTCCTAAGGTGTTACAGGAGACTTGCAACTACATCAGAAATCTACAGAGAGAGATGGAAGACCTTAGCGATCGTCTGTCTCAGCTCTTGACCACGGTAGATGGTGATAGCGAGGAGGCACGAATCATTAGGAGTTTACTTAACTAGATCAGATTTTCATTCTGGTCAACGCTTAACTAATGCTTCGTACTATCTATATCTAGCTAGGAATGGTGTACTAAGGGAGGCATGCATGGGCTAGAACAATGAGTACCTTGATCTAGCTTGTAATGCAAATGTCAAATACATATATATGTATTCTGTAAATAAGCTCTTTAATAATAAGGATTTGCACGCAACTAAGTCCTTTATGTAGATGTTAAGCTAGTGTTATCAATCTCTTTTTGACTAACTCGATGACATTGCAGGGTAAAAAGATCATAATCATTTGCACGGGGCATGATTGATGTTCAAAGATAGTTTACTCGATTGTTTATGTATTAAAGATTTGCAAATTTTTCCAATCTCCATAGGTCAGTTTCAAATGAACTAATACATAGTTGAGCCAATTAATTATGTTAAACAATAATGTTTTTTTTTTAGGTACATATGTTAAACAATAATGTAAAGTTGCAGTAAGAGTATACGAAAGCAGGTAATTAAATGAGAATATCCTAAATTTATTTATGCTTTAATATCAAATTTCTTAAAATGTATAGTATCTTATATATATATATATATATATCTAATCTAATAGTTAATATATAAAGCAGAAGAATTTCAGAGCTTTACATCGAG
>CAAKMY010034006.1:0-14651 GCA_901111285.1 Corrigiola litoralis | reverse complement strand
GGACCAGGAAGGAAATCAATTTACAGCTTGGATAAAGTTGGAGAAACACTTATAAACAGTCTCGAAGTAAAATTTCTGCACATGAAGAAAAATTCTAACATTAACTCTTAATGCAGCATAAATCTGCCGGTTAGAATAGCAGTAGTATATGAGTCTTCTACTCTTCTGTTTCTCACCTATCACAGTATCCAAATTTTATCTATCTGTTAAAGTTCATTCTAATACTTCCTCAGCTTTTGAACCTTGACGTCTTAATCATGTACCTAAACCTCCCTGTGGGTTTTCGTTCATCTGCATGAATCATGAGCATTTGTGTGGGTTTTCGTTGAGCTGCATGAATCACGAGCATATGCGGCCTATGGGGCGATTCTCTTAATCTATGCCGCGACACCCTTCCCACAGGACTGACAAAAGATAGGGAAGCATGATGGATTACATTTCAACATTTTAGCTCATTGTTTTAAGCCATGACTTAACTAGCATTAGGTTCTCATCAAATAGGACGAATCATAGGCCTTTTCCGAACCAAGGCCATCATGCATTCCCAAATCCCAAAGCCACCCCACCACACATAAAAAGGTACAGAGACTGCCAAAAGAAATGGGTATGAACATAGCAGCAGTTGCTTTTGAGCTGACTACAGCATGTGAATAGCAAGCTAAGGATCATTTTAAGTATGAAACCCAGATGTTCTAAAAAAGTTAATAAAGCACGCCCTTGTCTAGTTTTTTTCTCACTCTGTTTCATTGATAGCGCTCTACAGAGAGAATCCTACTCCTCTAATCTGATAGTTGGCAACTTGGTATATAAAGCAGGATAACAAGTTTCGATTAACCTTAAAGTTGACACTCTTTATTTGCCAAATGTCCACTTTTATAACAAAGCATCAAAACAAAAAATAGTAATTGGTGTCCTAATATCATACATATTTAAGAAAAAGAAACTAACAGCATTAACTCATGGAGAGCATAGAAAACTTATATACATGAAAACTAATCATAAGCTAACAACAGGTGACCTAGCCCATGCAGGTATGAACTTTCCTTAACTATTTTTCATAAGTTTTCGACATTTAACACAGGCAACCTGCTCATGGACGGGCCAAAAAAAAGTATTTGGAACCAATTTTCATAATTTTTCTTTTTTGCGGGGGAGAGGGAGGAGGGATAGAGTACAATTGTTACATAGAAGCTCACAATGACCAATTCTTGAAGCTTGCCGTAAACTCAACAAGCTCAACAAACTTAAGTTCAGTTGCCTTTGCAACACAAATAGGTGAACATTTGGTGGCACGTACTAGTCTACTAGACACTGCCAAACTATATATGAAACGAGCACATGGTCAACTTTGTGATCAATAGTGACGGATAGCTATTAAATTGTAAGCTTGTGTTGCTGGATATTCATTCAGCTGAAAAGAAGGATTAATTTCTCCCAAAGGTAGATAAATCAGCAATTTCAAACATGTCCCGCAGGCATGTAGTATAAAATCCCAAGAATTAGAGCAAACTACACAAAAATCAAGTCATGAAGGGTAGAAATAGCCGTTGAATTGTGGAAGATGATGTCATTTCATCTCTTTCTTATTGTTTTCAAACTTGTGTTTCTTTTCCATACAATAAGCAATTTTACTAGAGACATAAACATAAAATACTGAGGGAGAACCAGCCTGCCAGAACTACTCATAGAAAGAAATTACAAAAGTAAAATTTATAAGCAGTTTGTACATCTAATAAGAGAATTCCAGGAAAAGTACTTACGGCATGTAACAATAGAGATCTTTTTAAGCTTGTATTAATTTATGTTTTGTTAGTTTCACTTTTCATATTAGCTTAGTTGATTTATTTGACTTCCCTATATGGGAGCCTTTGGACTAATAAACTACATCAATAAGGGAAATTCCAGAGCCAAGGGATTTCTTAAGGAAAACCTCTCAAAGCGATTTCTCTATAGTCAGCAACAACGTTTTACTGCTTAATTTCTTGTGTTTTCATTTTTTGAAATCCTTTGAGTTTGAACCTTCTTTATTCTCTTTAAAAAAGTCCCCATATATCCAATGTGTAATCACCTTAATTGTCATAAACTTAATGGTAAATTTAATAACTAAATCAGGATCTTGAATATGTTGGGGTGAATCATCTACAATGAACACTCATCCTGAATCTCTCACTCTTCAAGTGGGTAGTATGTGTTCTTTTAGCCAATTAGTAGTATTTTTTTCAATGACAATGGAAACTGTCAACCCTATTTTTGATGCGCAATTTGTAATCCACCGACATACATGACGGCCTCCAAATCACGCAGCCAGGTCAGCCACACTGGAATCCAGTGTGAGAGGCTCTGCCTAGGATGACACAATAACAAGCTCAATTGCTCCCACAGTCCCACCTCTCACCTCTCTAACCACCTGAGACACCCATGCGGGAATTACTAGGTTGTTGATCAATTATCTACTCTCTTTTCATGTGGTTATAACGGACTTATTAACTTTACTATCTATTAATTTCATTGAAAAAAAAAGGTCAAAGAAGTTTGGAAAAACGTGTTACGCAAAAATAAATTCATAAAGTCACCAACAAAAAAAATTATCAAAGTTAAACACAAAACAAAAAACTATGTACAAAACAAGCTCTCAATGCCCCTCCAATGGTTAGAGCTCGTGCAGCATTAGACTTAATATAAGAAAAGATTGACAGCTACAAGTATTACCTTTAAGTATTCTAATTTTTGAAACAACTACCGTCCATAAATTTCTTATACAGTGATACCTATGACATTTGGGGGGATAAAAACAGCACTTAGTTGAATTCTAATAGGAAAAAAAAGAGAATATTCGAGAATATATATCCTTCTTAGACCAACTATTAACTAAACCCTCGTCAATATTTCAAAGGTGAACTCATTCCCCCAGTCAAACATAAAATTGTTCATATTAAGTTAGGTTTCAATATTCAATTCAACATATGTAGGTTTCTGGCACAATATTGATCCATTGGAAAACTTTGTTTTAAAATTAGAGTTCTTGGAATATTTGATTCAATAGGGGGTTCAATTTAGTAGGACATTCATACACTGATTGAAGGGTTAGTAAACTAGTGTTTAGAATAAACAGCAAGGAGTCAAATTGGATAAAGTTGCAGAATCAAAAGCCAATCCAATATAATTGTTTTAGATTTGGGAATTTTGCATATCAGGGTTTGTGATATAGTTAAAACCTCATTTCTTGTAACATCTTACAGGTTTTGGCTTATAGTATGAAGAAACATAATTTCATAAAACATTTGAAGATATTAAGGAAAATACTTTATAGTGGGTTTGGGGAGGTTTGCTCTAGAATTAAGGACGGATTAGCTTATATACTTTCTGATTAAATCCCCCACGAATTGTACTCAAAATCTCTCTTTTTTTCAACTACAAGAACATTTTTTAAGGTGTCATAAGAACTAAGATGTAGTAGTGTCATATGTTTTTATTAAAAGGTAGTTGTTTAAAAAACTTGAAAGCTAAAAGGTCATAATCGTCATTTTATTCTATTTTAAATGAGCTAAATCACATTCTTGTCAAAAAAAAATATATCTCAAAATGTTAATATCAAAACCTTCCACAACCATGTGCTGAGGCCCAACCAACTCCTTTGACCATCACGTCAAACAGCTAAATAACACTCCCCACAAACAAACATCAAATTCTTATGGCGTGTGACCCTCTCAAGTCTTACAACAACCACAGAAATTTGCAAGAGTCTTGTTGCCTAGAAGGTAACTGCTGAAAATCCCTTGAGCACGAGATGACTTAATGGCTGACTAGATTTAGGTTAGATAAAACAATTTTATTTCAGAGGGCCTGTTAACATTTAACTCTTCCTAAAGGACCTAATATCTTCATGAAGGAACCATGTACTAACAGCTAGTAGCTTATATCAAACAAAAAAGGGAACATAACACAACTTCTAAATTTCCAATCATAACTGTTATATATATATTCATTATAAAGTTATGTGCAATTTCATCAGTAGTGCATTCACTATCCTGAGAATATCTACTGGCTATGCAAGTGCCCTTTCGCATCATCTCTCATACAGTAAAAGGAGATATATTTGACAGAGTAAAAAGCTATATACTACGTCGAATCAGATAACTGAATTTTAGCGTGAACTTGTTCCCATCACAAAGAAAAAAGCAGCCTAAAACAAAAATACCTGTAAAACTTTATACAAGCAAGCCTTTGGACCACCAGAGAAGGATGACAAAACGACAGGGCATGGGCTTATCTTCAATTCCTTCATAACAACCAAAAAAGAAAATAAATGTTTTCAGTCTAAGCAATCATGCTGAGTTCAAAATGCTTGTGAATTTCATCTAAAACCAGAGTAACTGGCTAACTGCATACAAGAGTTCTTCACAAGCGAATAGTAATATTTCCTTTGAGTACATGATGAGCTGACGAAGGGTGGGGGAGTTACTGGGGTCAAACGACTCATATACCAGAGAAACCGAAATGCCAGACTGAATAATATTAAGTATCAAATCATAAGCAATGCCCATATTAAGTACGAACTACTTCAGAACAATAGCTTAATCAGAGCTAGACAATATATTAATTACATGGACAAAACACTATAGAGCAGCAATTGTATTACGTGTTCTCTTTGTTTGTTCATATTGTGAATCCTCTGTAGACAATTACAGCACTGACCTCTATAAGCATATCCAGAATTTCCAGAGCCAACAAAGCAGCTTTCTCCGGAAAGAATCTGCAGAACAACCAGTTGAGCCCCATGAAGCCACTCAATCATAATAACGATCAGCAAAGTAAAGAAGACCAACATTTAGTACTAGACAGACAATATCATAGGAAAATGTAAAAACTCTTGCATTGATTAAGCCAATAAGTTGACCTACGAGCAATAGTTGTCTATATATGACCCCATGACTCCATAGAAACATGAAGACTCAGGATGAATAATACAAAGAACAATTAGAAATGAAATGTCGTTACCATGAAGAAGCTCTAACAGTTGATTATATACTCACTGCTCCCTCCCCAAGAATGTGTCAGTAGTATATTAAGTTACTGTGAGTTGCATACCAATACAATTTACCTTATCCTAGTGACCTGGTCCGAAATAGACATTGCAATGAACATTTTGCTAGTAGGGGTTGAAAATGAAGCAAACAAAGGCTTCACTAATAAGTGCCACCGAAATTGAATACTCTCTGTGTCTATTTGAATGAGAACAAACTAACACACATAATTTTTTGAACAAATGCGACTCTTAGCTAGATTCTGCAGGCCCCCAAACAAGCATCGATTAGGAGAATATGTGTGAGAGACTGATAGCCGAAGTAGGCATCGCCTACGATTGATCTTAATGGCCAAGAATTCGAATTTCGTACAAATCATTTACAAAAAAGTATATATTTCCAAGTAAATGCCAACATTGAAAATGCCAGTGCAAACTAGTTAAAACATGTGAAGCCACATAATGGAAACTAAAACTAGAAGGATGTTGGCCACGAAAGCAATTTCCTGATTTTTCACCATGAACTCCAATTTGGAAGCCACTACAATGCCAAAAAGGAGGAAACTTTGGCTACCGATTGAAGATGTTCCTTTTCAAGTACAAGATGAAGTCTATGACCCTGATAGGTCTAATATCCTAGACGTGTATGGACATTAAGATCCAGTAAATCTCCAACAATATTAGTTAATACTTTACTGTGTAATCAGACTCAAACAACAAACAGAGTTCCAAAGATTCAGATCCAGTAAATCTCCAACAATATTAATTAATACTTTACTATGTAATCACACTCACTCAACAACAAACAGAGTTCCGAAGATTAAAAAATCCTACTTCCTGGACATAATATCTTTTCCAAATACGAGAATCGGACAGACAAGTTTTAGGCATCGGCTTTTCCCACTCAATCAAAAGACAAATAGGTGAAACTAATGAATGCCTTATTTTTTCCCTCGAATAGCTGAACTAGGGGAACTAGTTCCTCAGAAAAATGACCACTCACCACTAGAAAATGGTACTTTGTCAAACCTTTCATGCACACATGCAAAGAATGGCAGACTTACATCTTGATCTCTTATCTTCCTCATTCACTTAGATTTTCTACTTTTTGTACTATAAGCTAACTGAATCTCCAGAAAAAATGAGTATGTATAAAACAATTCTCCAACTTAAAGAGCTTCATAAACAACTCCAAAAACTAAAAAACCCATGATAACTTCTATCATTCAAAAGTCACGACAAACTACATTCAATATATTCACCTTATCATCCTCACCATTTAACTTTTCTTAACAAACAACCATTAAAGGTACACGAACCAGCCAAAGATAGACAAGCTGGAACCACATAAATGTCATTAGAATTTGAAGATTACAAACAACGAATCAAAGAGTGCTTAAAAGCAGTTACTACCGCTTGAATTATATGCTGGAGCTATATAACTTAAAATTATATCAACAAGAAATACTATAACTTTCGAGTAACACTTGGGTAAGACGACCTTACCATACAACATAATAACTAATGAGCTTTTAGCCTTTTATTAACAACTTAGTTAAACCATAAAAAAGTTACTTCAGCTCAAATTGAAAGCTACCACAACCATAAGGAATAACACTTTGAACCTAGAACATAAATTTCTGTGATAACATCTTCTAACATTAACTAAAGTTATAAAGTCCGGGTGCAAAATCCAACAACTAATCGGAGAGTGAATAAAAAAGAGTGAATCACATTTCTTATACAATAAAATTCAACAGCTAATAGTAAGTCTTGGGAGACACCTTTTTTCATCATAAAAGTAGGTAGAGTCATGCTCCCCAACAAAGTGATATATATCTTGTCGATTTAGCTTGCATGGAGCTCATCTACTTTTGTTACGGTCTTTTCTAAGAAAAGTCATGGGAGATTCCGTCTTTTTTATCATTAAAGAAGACAGAATCATGCTGGCCCGACAACGTGATATATCTGTCGTTGATTTAGCTTGCATGGAGCTCATCTACTTTTAATACGGTCTTTTCTAAGAATTTTTGTTAAAACTAATAGTAAGTCTTGGGACAGACCTTTCTTTTATCGAAAAAGTAGACAGAGTCATGCTCGCTCAACAAAGCGATATAAATCTCGTTGATATAGCTTACAGGGAGCTCGTGTACTTTAATTATGGTCTAATCAAAGAATGTGTGTTAATACTAAAAGTAAGTCTTGGGAGACACCTTTCTCTAATCATAAAAGTAGACAGAGTCATCTCAACAAAGCGATATATTTGTCGTTGATTAAGCTTGCATGGAGCTCGTCTACTTTTATCACCATCTTTTCTAAGAACTTCGGTTAATACCAAAAATAAGTCTTGGGAGACACCTTTTTTTATCATAAAAGTAGACAGAGTTAAGGGATAACTCTAGTTGATTTAGCTGAGAGGGAGCTCGTCTACTTTTATCACGATCTTTTCTAAGAACTTCGGTTAATATAACAAGCTTTTTTATCATAAAAGTAGACAGAGTCATGCTAGCTCAACAACGCGATAGATATTCGTTGATTTAGCTTAGAGGGAGCTCGTCTACTTTTATCACAGTCTTTTCTAAAAACTTCACTTAATACTAATAATATGAAAGACAGTCTTTTTCTATTATGAAAGTAGACAGAGTCACGCTAGCTCAACAACGCGATAGATATCTCGTCGATTTAGCTTAGAGGGAGCTCGTCTACGGTCTTTTCTAAGAACTTGTGTTAATACATACTAATACAACATAAACAAAACAGAATAAAAGACGAAATTAAAACGTACGAGTTGAGGAATTGAGAGTGACAAACAAGGGAATTCCAACCAAAAGAAGCATAAAGATCAACAAAATGCTTCAAATGCCTCTCTTCACTAGACATCCAAGCAAACACAACCACTATCCCCTTCCTCCTCCTCTCTTTTCTCCCCCAATAGTACTTTCCTCCAAATCCCCACATTTTCACCTCAAAATCTCAACTACCCAGATGAGAATTCCACCACAAAACTGGAAATCAAGTATTTTTTTGGCCGGAATTTGATGGGATTTTTAGGAGAGGATGCAAAACTTGTGAGCTTTCTCTCTCCTATCCTATAAAATGGATTTTTTTTTTTTTTTTTTGGTTGGGTTTAATTGTTTGATATTATCGGGATGAAATTATTATGGAGTGTAGTCAAAAATTTCCAAGAAATTATGTGACGTTTAGAGGGAGTTTTGGTTGTGAGTAAGTTATGTGGGGTCTTGGTGGATGTGCACCTGTGTCGATGCCACATCATCCGAAATGGAAGGAGGAAATCAACAATGTCTCGTGGCTCGTGGGGCCTTCGGTAAAATGACAATTGTTGGCTCGGTTGGATTAGAGCTGGTAAAAGATGACACGAACCTGTTGTAAAGGTTGTGGGTTTTGTTTAAGGGTTTTGATCCATTTAGATACTTGGGTCGATATGAACACGATTTGATTATTAAATGGGTTGGATTAGGGTTGGAGTGCGAAACACGAACTAGACACGAATGAGTCGTTTATTATAAATAAGGATTTTTGGAAGAGGCGAATATGGTCTAGTTGTATACTCTACGGTTTTAATACATGTACAATTACCCACATATGAAAGCACAATTAAAATTTATAACCATAAGTGGCATAACTCGACGACACAACACAAATCCGACACAAAATAAACGGGTTAGGGTCAAGGATTTTGACTCATTTAAGTCATTAGATTGACACAAACCTACGAAAGTTAGATGGGTCCGGTTAGAGTCATGAATTTTATGACCCATTAAAACTTGACATGATATGAGTCTAATTGTCAACTCTAGGTTGCACAGAGAAGACACGGATACATGCACGAGTACAATACGAATATGGGGACACAAAAGTTAGAAAATGTAAGACATAAGGACAAGGTCGATATAGCTAAAGAAATATTAAATATATAAAAATAATAATATTATAATAAAAATACAAGTAATGTATATAAAAGTTGATAACAAAATTTAAAGCTTTTATTATAATTTAATAAAATATAAGCCTTATCATAAATAGGGGTCATCAAGTATTATTGAATTATTAAGTTGACCTTGAAAAGCAAGAAAAATCATATAATGTTGGACATGATTTTTGTGAGTATCTGACACGTATTTCTCCGTTTCCGTACCGACACCGCGTCCGACACGGGTACGCTAGCTAGGAAAAGTATTCGTGCTTTTTGGATAGTCGGTCTTATATGAAGTTAGCTCACGGTGAGACATTTTCATAACATATAAGACATTGTGATATGGCTTTAGGCACTACCCAATGTGTCAATGACATATATGACACCTCATAATTCTTCATGAATGAAATCCTACAACAGCGGTAGATGTGTAAATACTTTTATACAAATTATTAAAAAAAATTAATTACTTCACTTTAAAAGTAAAATATTATCACAAATAGAGTTAGAGTTATTATTTTTTATCAACATTGTAAAAAAAATTGACTATTTTTAGTAAAAAAAATCCAACTACTCTAGCCTGATGTTTAACCTTGTCTTCATGACTTTTATCATGTATAGGATATGTTTGGCAAAACTAAGTGAAAATGTGACTGAAACCTGAACAGGTGACTGAAACCTAAAAAGGTTGCTGAAACACTAATTGATAATTAAAAACTGATAAGGTAGCTGATTTAATTATGAGTTTTTGGTAAAACTGCCTGAAAAGATAGCTGAAATATATTAAATGACATAAAAGGATATCATTATTGTAACTATATAGAAAAACAAAAAGGGGCTAAATAGGAAAAAATTATAAGTAGTCACCTGAAATCTATGATAAGTTACTTGGAGTAGCTTAAAATTTCAGTCACCTGAAATCTAATCTCAGTCACCCATTAAACCTTTACCAAACATACTTAAAATTCCAGTTACCTGAAATCTTGTCAAATAACTCAGTTTTAGTCAAACCAATCACCTGAAATGGTTTGTCAAATACACTCATAGTGTCAAATTAAGCTTCTCTTATAAGAAAAATCACCTCCTTATCCTATTTGTGAATCACTTTTGACTTGGACAAACTTTCTCTTCTTCGTCCTCTCAATTGTCTCTCATAAACTCTTAATTCGTAAAAAAATCTATAAACTCCACCTTATTTCTCATATATAATCAACCACTTTAGCGTCAGAAAATTTTCTCTTAAGAATGCGTGTATCAGAAAGTATAATTTACGTTAGTGAACAGGACAAATTTCTTGCACCTTGATCACTATTTATCGCGCGGATTCCATCAAAAGTTAAACAAAAGCCTTCTTCGTTAATATTCATAATAACTCTGACAAGAAACAGTAAAGCTGAAAAGCTGAACTCGTACAACGAAATATACAAGAAGCTACATAAATAGCATTACTCGTTTGTCAAAATATATAAAAATTTAGCGTAACTGGACTACTGGAGTACTCCGTATTTTCCATTTTCCAGGCATGGGTTAAAAGGCTGGCCCCGGTAATTTATGAGTCTATACAAAGAATCTATTCACTGATCTCCGTAAACAATTTCTCAATAGCTTCTGTTGAGAGGGGAACATACAAGCAGTCCTGACCATCAGAATGTTTTCTTGTCTTGATCAACTCGTGATCTTTAAATTCTGTTAGATGGGAGTTGAGAGTGACCTGACTACTAACAAGGAAGCGCTCTCGACACATTGTATACAAATCATTGACTGGCATTCCTGAAAGAAGGAATGCACTTATGTTAAAAAATGCATACGCGTAAACATGAACTGCCTGCAAACTTATTAAAGTAGAACAGTTTACCCTCTTCGTCTGGATGAGCCAATTGATATTCAGCAAGAACTTTAAAGACACTCTGGGCATTCGGTGTCAAACTCCTCAAAACTATAGCAGCGGTTTTTGCACTTTGAGCACTACCACCATGTGCAAGAATTAGGGGAAAGAACATAGTTTCAACCTTGTATGGCATAAAAGTAGGAATATGATGGCAGCACCAGTTGAATTGCGAGTGAACCATTTTCTTGTCCCACACTGCCAGAAGAAGATGACAATTAGAGCAGCTTACGAACAGTTATCTCCAATCTAAGTAAAAATATGGATATAAACTTAATTCAGGAATGAAGACACCAACCAATGTTTTCTTATTCATCTTACATATAAAAGTACGGGATTTGGTTGCCTAAGGTTGACAAACAGACAAAGAGAAGCATACATGTCCAATATTGATAGAAGATAAGTAACTTTCAGGAATTATCGGAGCACAATCACCACAAATTACATACTATGAGCTCAGTGGGTTTCTTCTGCCTTCATCTAACAACGGAGCTACCTAATTAGGAGAAGTTGATTCATTCGAGGGAACTTCCATTTGCTGTTGTTATTCCACAGGAGACAACTGAACAGATTCAGCTAAGGAGCATTTAGGACTAGAGCACAGCACAGAATATGTGATATGTCAACAGCATGAAGCACATAACTTTGGAATTGTTCATTAGCTCAGAAAACAATAGCATTTCTGTCAAGGCTACCACCCTATTTAAAAGGGACGCATTGGCTGACTCGGTAAAAGCAGGCAGGGGAAGGATTTGACTTACTTTACTGTCTAGGCAACATAATTTAAAAAAACAAAGTAATACTTTCCAGGGAGAAGCACAAATGTTTTTGTGGGATTATTTTGTTTCAAGCAGTGGTAAAGATTCACATTTTACACCCTCAAATAATAAAGCCAATAGAACCACCAAAATATGTATGTTGAAATGAAAAAGCAGAACAGAACCAGTCAAAATCTATAGTCTGCATGTCATACACTTCCCAAAGAGATTATATAGCACAAGAACTCTTACTCAAAGGTGCATTCACATGATCGATGGAAGCAACTATACGAATACAAGAACAAGCAGCCATCCGTGAAAGATACTGCTGGGTGTCTGAATCCCGTAACCCGGGCCCATCAATGTTATGAACGAGAACACACACAAAACTATCAGTTCCATCTTCCCCTGATTCATTTAGAAAAGCAAACAAATCATCCATAGATTTAGTACTGAATGGTTGTTGAACTTTAGGAAAGCTCATGGGAGTTTTCCTTTTCGATTTCACTTGCTCCAAGAGAAGTTCAGCCACTGCAATAATAACCTGTAACATGGATTCATATTTAACAGCTGATGGTTACCACTTAAAAAGAAAGAGGATCATCTGTGCATATAAGATTAAGAAAAGATCTGAAAATACAACTTGAAGTGGGAAAAAAGGTCAAAACCTGTTTGATATTTATTGATTGAAGATAACCGTTAATTACAAGCACTGAGTATTCAGTCAAAGCTGTTGCAGCAAAATCTTCAATTAACGCCTTCTTTGATCCAAAACCATACATGAGAAGGCCAAAACCACACCTGAGGTGATGCAAATTCTTATTTAAATCCAAAAATGCATATAATTTGGTAAAAAAGACGTTTAGCATAGCTCAAATCCCTTTTTTCAACAATAAACCACCTAGAAACAGCTCAATGATCCAAACTCAAGTAGTTTCAGTCCGTCATGACTGATTTATAGCTGACACAAACAATATTCAACTTATCACTTTATCTCGAAATTGGACCTTCATTGTGAAATTAGAGATACCATCATCTGAAACATCATATGAAGGCTTGAAGTCCTTCAAAATGTCTTAGCTTATTAGGCATACCATCGTCATTAGGACAGCATTGGCAGACACATCAGAAGCCAAAAAAGGCTATGGCAAGCCTTTTTTTTTTTTTTCGCCACGATATCAATAACGCGAATCTATCAAGTCATAATTTGAACCTAATTCACTTCACATGGGTGTCAGAATTACCATCTTTATTTCTAGCTCGTCTAACTAACCAAAAACAACTCTAACCCCTGTGTGTTAGTAGAACTGAAGACGAAACACACCAACCCAAACACAATCAACTCTACCATGGGTTGGTGCCAAAATTTAGATCTTTATCTCTCCTTGTCCTTCACTTCATACTCGTTCCAAAAAAAATAAAACCAAGAGAAAGAATTACGAATTAACACCCCCTCCCACCACAGCTACAACAAAAACTCCTCAAAATATCTTGATTAATTGCCACAATTTATGACTCAAATCAAGAACTTGCAATGGCGCAAAACCGTAATACTATTTGCTATCAATCAGTTGTAAGGACAAGATACATCAAGGATAATCACATTAACCAGTAATGCATAAAGCTATAGCACGAGTACCTGAGTTCAAATACCCATTGCTGATACAAACTCTTGTAACTGTCCATCAAAGCTTTCACTTCTTTCTCATGCTTTGGCTTGAGATTTGAGACCGCTGCACGTAACTCCTACACATGTGCATAAACCATCAGCCACCTCATTTACATATACCCAACTACGAACAACAATTGCGAGGTAACAACATAAAATGTACCTCTTCGGGGACAACATCGATGTCAGAGAGCTTGCTCCCTGATTTCTTCCCAGAATTGCCCATTTCTTTTGCCAGAAAGTAGTTCCTGGAGAATCCAAACTCCTCATCCTCGACATCGTTCATATCCATGTCCACCTTAAGAGCACAAATACAGCACTAACATTCAAACACCTCCGGACGGCACTAAAGAAGTTATATCATCTAAAATGCAACTCGAAATGCAACATTGATACCAAAATGATAGTCCCTATAATGCAAGGCACTGTTGATCACTTCGCCTTTCGCTCTATTCTTCTATACCCAAGGTGTTATCATCGAAATTCTCTTAGATAACTGTAGACCATAGTTAGTTTAATAAATATGAGCTGCAAGGTTGGCCCAATGGTTGCAAGTTCAACTTTACAGTTTCGAATCCTCCTATCCTCATCCCCGCACTATTAGCTACTCTAATGTACAAAAAAAGAAGAAAAATTCGTAATGCGGATCACGAATTATTAGAGAAGACCGTCTACTTTTACTATAAAAGTAGACCAACTTTTTACTAGGTAAATTTTCTTAAGCACCCAACAAGGCCAAACTAGTTATACATTTATACGCCTTTAATGGGCCAGCATGGTTTGGTCTACTTTTATAATAAAAGTAGACGGTCTCTCCCAAGACTAGCTGAATTCGGATAGCGAAACCAACGAAAACAGATATCATAAGGTAGCAGACTTGTGAAGGCATTTCAACAAACAGGTGGTAGTCATATATCTCAAAAAAGAACAATGTTTCAACTGATTGAGTATGAAAGATAAAAGTAAGATTTGGGTCGAATAAGTGCTTACCTGTTAGTTAGTGAAAAGAGTAGAGGAAGTTGAGGCGACTGCAGTGGTGTTGGTGTACAAAGAGAGCCGAAGAGGGAGTGAAATTGTGAATGTGAGGGAATATCGGCTTTGTTTTTTCCCGCGTAATATTTGTCTTCGGTACTTACGAGAGCGGATGAGCAGGACTAACTAAAGAGTAAAGACCCAAGTAATGGCCTAATGGGTATGGGTTAACGAAATAGGGACCAATAAAAAAAATAAGGGATATTTCCTTTTGTCACCTTGTGGTTTCGGCTTTTTCTTTTATTGCCCTTATGATTTTTCGACTTTTTTATATCACCCTGAGGTTTGTGTTTTTGGGTTTTATAGGCTAAAATACTCCCAAACACTAACGGATGTTAAGTTTTCCGTTA
>CAAKMY010034005.1:0-13590 GCA_901111285.1 Corrigiola litoralis | reverse complement strand
GCCTGGGCGCGTTTGGGCCTGGGACTACCTAGTTCTAGGTAGTCCCGGGACTACCTTATACTCTTTGGCTAGACTTGAGCTGGTTTCTTGCTACTTATACTGATGGCCCGTTCTCATATGGACCGTTTTCTTATGGCCCGTTCGCTTACGGCCCATATTCTACCTCTTTTTTTTTTCTTTTTAGGATAACCTTCTTTTCTTAAACTAAAGGTTTTTTTTTTGAGTTTTATAATTCTGAGACAAATTTACATTGATATGAACATAGATATCTATAACTTATCCATAAATTTTACATTTTTCAAAATATTCTTTACAAACTTATGACATGTACTTTGAAAAGCAAATGTGTAGAACGGAATATCTAATATCTAATCTATATCTATGTGAATTCTATATAATATTTTTCAATGTGAATTTTGCCTAATTTCAGGCTTTATACACCTTCGTATCTTAAGCCTTATCATATGGCATTTTAGTCTAGACCGAATTGGTCAGAAGTTCGTTGTTAGTTCTCCTAGATCAGCTCATACGGTATCTTAGACCAAGCTATGAATCCCATTTCCCTTTCTAAAATAGTTTGTAAGGGCAATTCTTTTACAAAGAAAGTTAAACTACCCTCTTTGCAATAGTCTTATTTTAACTCAATGTTCTCTAAAAAAAAAAATAGCCAAGCTAATACCGAGGGGTTAGTAAATCTTTGATATTCTCAAATTTGCACGTGGTATGAAATCTCTAAGCATATATTGAACAAGCAACTTATGCTGCGACAAAACAGGTCTAAGCATATGCTAATTAAATGATAGTCAAGTTCATATCCAATAAGCATGTTTGTTGAATCTCAATACTAAAACTAGCACTTTACAAAAAGTCCACAACTTCGGTCCATGGAGTTCTGGAACCAACATTATAAGCTTCGAATTTTCATCACCCCTTCCTCTAATTTCACAAAAAAATAATTGACTAGGGTACTTATGGCTTATGAGCATTTGGATTGAATTAATTAACTTCACCGAAAGTTTTAAGTTCGAAATAGTAAACATGAAATTTTTAATAAATCCGCAAATAAAGAGCTTTATCGCCCTTTCATATTCCTATACGATACCTAGAAAAAAAAACCGAAGTGTGATTATACAATAAACATGCACAGTATGACAAATATCCCCTTTTAAACGAAAAAAAAAAAAGACGCAACATATACTTATACACTCTATATTTACCATCTATATTTAATGAAATTGTTCACTACAGTAATATAGAGAAAACATCATTTCTACAATGAATCACAGTCTGTCACACTGAGTAAACAAAACGTGTTGTCGATACATGTAATTTACATGCTAACATGATATCCGAGAGTTAAGCAACAAGGTTAGCCCAATGACTAAGAATTTGACCTATATTAGAGTTATCATAGGTTCGATCAATTATATCGAGAGTTTACTCACTTCAGCTAGTCTCTTATGAGATGAGACCGCAAATTATAACATAAAATTAGAAGAACTTAAGATATTCTTTGACTCTTCGTATGCATTAAAGTGGTCACTCTATCATTATGTTAACAGTGACGATTCTAAGCCTTATAGTAACTAATTTAAGCACAATTATCACCACATCGAATTCTAAATTAGACAGTCTCTTTAAATAATTTATGTGATTAAGTACGAGTCTCCACCTATATATATAAAAAAACACGTGTCTCCAAATGCTAGACATGAAACACGATCATGATGAGTACGTTGAGACCATATGACACTTTTCTATGTTTCCCCGCACTTTCTTTGTCTTAGATAATTGCATTTACGAATTATTAACCAACTAAAAAATAATAGTAATAATCCATGAAATATACAGTTATTATTATAGCAAGATATATGGAGAAATATTAATAAAGATTTAGACTTTGCTTAATGATCGCATGTAATCTAGTTGCCACCTTTGATAATATTAGATGATCATGTACCAACCATTTTGACAGCTTAAATTTCTGCTTAAATTTCTCCTAAAATAACGCTTGAATTATCCTCATGGGCAAGAGGAAAAGAACAGGACAAACTTCTGCTCATCCTCCTTCAGGTTGCTCTTTTTTTTATACTTGTATGATTTTTATTTTAAAGATTGAATCTTGATTAGTTTTGGGTGATTTTTATGCTGGTTTGTAATGTTTGGAGGTTTATCTTGGTGGGTTTTGGTTAAATTGTGGAAATGTGGGGTATTTGGGGTGATCCATGTGATTTTGTTTGGGTTAGAATCATGGGTTTTGCTTAGATTGTGAGAATGTTGAGTTTATCTGCTGATTTTCCTTTATTTGTGTTTTTTAGTTTGTTTGAAGTTTGCAAAATGTGGTGATTGAGGTAATTTGATGCATATTTTGTTGATCAGGTGACAGTTGAGTTTGTTTCTTGAATTTGATGCTTAAGTGATAAAGTTTGGTGTAATCTACTTTGATTATATTTTCAAGTTTTTGATCATATTTGTCTGGTGGTGAAGTTTGATTGATCAAAATTTGATCTTGATTGATCTGGAGAGTGATGGTCTTAATTTTACTTGGATATCTCAACCTGCATCCTGATAGTGATTATACTGCATCCTGATTAGCTTCAAATTTGTTTCTTCAAGGTGGACTTTCATAATGTTGCTAGTTGTAATCCATTTGATGATTCAATATTTGATAATTTATCAAAATTTCACGGTTCGATCATTTTCGCATTTTTTGCTGTGTTTTTATTTGCTGGTGTTGATTTGTTTGATCTCACTTCTTCTACCGAGTGATGGACTTAATTTGTTGGCAATTAGCCTTCTGAAAGAGACTAGAAAGTAGAAAAGGGCTGCATTTTGGCTTTAAAAACTGATCTTGTAGGGTGGTGATCAATTCTGTGGCTAGGTGTAACTCGGTGTTCTGATGTCTAAGATGTTGCTTTAGTGTTGGTTTGTGACGTGAAATGGTAGATACTTCAGTGTAAATGATTGATGAAGGCCACGAAGCTACATAATGTCGGATAATCGGCTTACCTAGTATGGTTAGACCGGAATGACCACTGGGCATGTACAAGTCGGCCAAAGTTTTCAGGAAGAGGTAGAAGCTAGACCTCTGGAGGCATGCTTGGTGGACATTGTTGTCCTAGCTCCTGAACAAGATAGATAGTCGCTCTGGATTATAATGTTTCCATCTATATGTATGGCAAAGCATCCAAGATTAGGGTTTTTACTTGATTTGGTCATTGAGTGTCTAGTTGCTATGTCCTTTGGCCCCGCAGCTGAACACAACAACTTTGATGAAGAGTATTAATCATTTCTTTGATCTTCGTATACTCTGTATCTTGTCTATTAGCTGTAGCATATAAAGCTTAGATGAGATTTGGACATGTTTTGAATGAGGAAAATTTGAGTGATCGTCTATATGTGCAATTTGTAAAGCAATAATTCCCATGTTCTTGCCTCTCTTGTCAATAAACCATTCTTTTTCTTTTTTATTGGATCAATCACTTGAATTAGGGTGCAACTTCACTTTATACATAAATGTGATTTATTCTCGTGTAATGTGGACACTAAGTCTTCGTCTCAATGTGTAGGATGTTAAGTTATGTAATTCCCATACGCTACTGTTTCTTGCCAATAACTAAAGTTACTTCATCATTTGTGTTGGATCGATCACTTGATCTCATATAAAAAACTTCAGATAGTACTTGAAATGTATTTTACTCTCTAAGATAATTTATTTTGTACCAATTCTAGAAATGGCCATCCTTGATTCTGTTTCTTTTGAAATCGCAGATTCCACTCCATGTTCCTCAGGAAGGGATCTGACACCTGGAGAGGTTTGTCTACTGCACTTAGAAGGAACACCTTTGTTGTATATGCAATTTCTTTAAATTTGATACTGCAACTCGTTAATTTTTCTTAGAATGCTTCCGGTGAACACTATGGTTTTGGTGACTAATAAACCAAGAATATAGATATTTCATATTTGCTCCCTGATATTTTAATGGACATCAGTTTGGTGTTATACTGTGATTTTGTTGCTCTTATTTACTACCAACTTGAACATCAAAGTTTTAAATTTTCTATCGTACAGAACTCGTCTGACCCTGACGACAGTGGTGTATTCAAGGCCCATCCTGCTATTAACGAAACCATGGATGGTCATGGGAAGCATTCAAATTCTCAACTTTCGCTTGGTCAACATCATCACAATCTGAGCCGCTCAATGTTTTTAAAACGCTCTCGTCACCATTATGGTAATCAATACTCGCGAAGGAACTCCTCCAATCACCATAAGCCCTCCAGTTCTTATGGCAAGAATAGTCCTTTCCATGACGAGAGATTATGTTTCAAGCTGGGTAGTAGGCACAACTCTGAATCTGCACATCGTTCAGGTTCCCTTCTCTCTATCTTTGCCATCTCTTTCTAGTTCATTTCTATGTAATGAGTAGTGGTACTGCTACAAGTTGCATTATGAATGCAGTCATTGTGTATTGAGGGGCATATTTCTGAATTTCTAATAATAGACATGTTTAACATGCTTATCTCCTCTTGAATGAAGAAGTAACATAAACTCATATTGATCCATGTCAGAGAGAGGTTGCCTTTTCTGTTTTAGACTTTTAGTTTCACTACTTTTTGGTCCCATGCAATGCGTGGGATAGGTTGCTTTTCCCCCATAACCTGGACTCCTGACATCTGACATGTTGATTACAATTATCAATCCCATATTTCTGTTGATAAGTCATTGAACTTGGATCATGTGTTGCCAATCTAACATGTTACTGTTCTATTTTTATCTTGTTATAAACGAGTCGCTCACTTGCCTTTTAAGTACCAAAGTCAGAAAGCAGAGAACATAATACGAGCACTACCACGTGGTTAGAATCGTGAGGCCTCATGAATCATGTGTTGTATTCCTAAGAAGATTCGCGTACCCCTTCCCTCGGTTAAAGAGACAAATCCTGAATGTTAGCATTCTTTTTTTTTTAATTGCATATGCCTTTCTCATGCTTCACGACCTAAATTTTGGTCGCTTTCGAGAAAGTCCTATCCTTGTAGGTAGTTAGCAATACACATGTCGACCAAGAAATCTAGTGACTAAAGTTCTCACCATGATCTAGGCCAGCAGTCCCCTCCTCGATCTCACACTTAAGATAAGAATAATGTACCCATCCCCAAAAATTAGGAAACCTGCAAAGGGCTAATCTACCTACTTCACTTCAATCTTTTTTTGGAATGTTTTTATACAAAAGTAATATTCGCCACCAACTTCATCGCCTTAGCGAATCAACTTTTCTTTGTTGTTTTGAAAACTGATACTCATGCCAACTATTCCCATCTTGACCTCCGAACAGAATTATGCATCCTAAAGTCTTAACATGTGGAACTTATGATCCATAAGGACAATGACCGATAAAGTACTCGGCGTACAAACTTTTTCCGGAAAAGAAAATACAAAACCTCACCAATTTGTATAGGGACTAAAAGACTTCCACATGCTGACAACTTTGCTTGTGAGAATGTTAGCTTTCCTACTAGTTTTTATTGATTTTACTTGTTGCTGTCATGCTGTCTTTGCTACTACTACAAATTCGTATGAGCAGTAGTGACAAACTGCAATAATACGACAATTTATTTGTGATATGAATAGCTTGTAACCATATAATCTTAGGTTCGTAAACTATCAATGTGGGAACTCTGCATCAAACTCGCGTCTCCTCTACATCTATTAGGAGTACATACTTTTACACTCCATGGAAAAAAAACAGACACAAACAACATCCGAGTAGAACGGAATATTAGAAGACTTTAGACCAGGCAGTATATATCAACAGAGACCGCTTAACCAGGACGCTAACTGTGACTTTGCTAATTGATAATGCAAACGTTATTACATATCAGTTTGAACTGAACGTTTTAACAACACAACAAAAGCAAAGACATCAAGCCAAATTCTCAGAACACATACTGCACAACCACTGCATCAACCTGAGTTTGCTAGTAACATTCTACACCAAAAATCATTTTATTCCAAGTTTTCTTTGCCAGAGCATTGGCCCATCCCCACCCTGGAGCTCCGCTGTTGCATACGAGGGTTCTGATTCCGGGAGACTTACTGAAGAATACATAAGTCTTTTATCAGCATAGTACCGAGTTAAATAGAACCATCTTTTCAAAGAAAACTAATCATACAATACACGAAGAACTTAGTTACTTGACATATAATGTAATATCCTTGCTTGAACCATTACCAAATTAATTACATACAGCAATCTGATTGAGTCTTGAACAATTACCAAATTAATTGCATAGTATCTTCTAGAGGCTTCTATGGATATTCATGATTTCTAGATCCTTAAGGCAGGTTATCTGCCTTGTGGCTGAGAGCTGACATCAATAAACAGCATTTTGTTTCTCACCCTTTTCCAGTCCATTTATACTAGCTGCTTTTGCTTAACTCATGAAAATGCTATCGTGTTTCATTGTCTTTACACACTGCGATATTCTGACTTTGCTTCCTCGTTTAATTTGAAAGATTTGACAGAGTTCCGGGAAAGGGCCTTCTGGCTGCCTGAAAGAATTACGAGCTCCTCGGTTGATATAGTTTCACCTGAAGGAGTGAAGACAATATGTGGGATATGTCAGAAAGTATTTAGATGGAAGCCACAACATTTTGGAAGCGAGGCTGAAGACATAGCGATTGTTGCAGTTTTAGTGTGTGGACACGTTTACCATGCTCATTGTCTGGAGCGAAAAACACCTCACGAGGACAAAAGAGACCCGCCCTGTCCAATTTGCACAGAATTGATCCGAAAGGCTGAACCTGCCTAAATTTCGAGAGAATTCTAGGCTACCAACATGATCTTTATAGTGGAATTAGCGAGAAAACGGAGTTGTAGGAGGATGTCTTGTACTGGCATAAAATTCTATTTCTGACCTATGTAGCTTTAGGTTTCTACTTAAACAGGGTCTGTCTTGTAGAATTAGGAAAAGATAAGCCTTGTGCGGGTGCCTGGTAGGATATGCTAGCATGTCTTGCTTTGATACATGTACCATGCTGTAGCCAACGTGTTTAATTGCACTCAATAATGTATATATATGTATAATTAACAATGTGATCATAATGTAAAAACTGACAGTACATGCTTAGGTAGGCTTGTTTCTTTGCATCTCTTGCAATGTATATATACACAAAGTGCGCTTGTTCCTCTGCATCTCTTGGCAGTTGCATTCCCAGCTTTTGAGATTTACGATGTTCGTAGTTTTGTTGCCCCAAAATTTCTCCATTCGTAGCGTTTAACATCAGAGTTCCACTATCTTGATTCTGTTCAGTAGTTAAACATGTACAATGTGCTCCATGCCTCCATGGATCTTTGCATGTCAATGATTTCAGCAGTCGATCTATAAAACAATGCCCCTTGGAATTTTCTGTAAGTTCTTCCATCAAATGACTAGAACATCCCGTTTGTTAATACTTCATACGTCAATGTACCCCCTATACTCTACGTTGTACTTCGTGTGAATTTTCGAAATCTTTCTAGGAACTTTAACGAAACTTTAAGTTTTCCAAAGTTCCCACGTACAAAAAGGGTTGTATAAATCATATTAGAACAACTAGTTATTTAGGTACTAGTATTACTTTAGGTTTGTTTTGTTGCTCATACTTTTAGCTTCATCACTTGCATGACAACAATTCTGCGCAAATTGTATGTCTTACACACTTTGTAAACGTGTTAGTAATTATTAATTTTCGAAAAGTTATTGGATAAATATTTTTTGATTTTAATAAATAATTTTTAGAACTAACCATAGTTAAATAATTTACGGATCAAATTAAATTTATAAAATGAAGGGCTCATATCCAAAGCTCTTATTACCGTGTACACAATAAAGATCGATTCGAGCTCATGAACTTATATACTCAACTCAAACTCGACTTCAAACTTGACTTGAACTCAACTTAAGCTTCAAAATTTTGGTTGCTACTTAGGTTTTCTTTAATTTGAAGAGGAGATATAACCTTATTGGTTTATAAAAACATATGTATATTATGAAAATATGTGATATATTTATGTAAAAGACAAAACTAAGAACTTGATAGATTCTATTTTTTTTGTCTAATACAAATACTTTTGTTTATAATTTTTTAAAATTCAAGTATCTCACAATAACAAGCTTGATAGAAACTCAAGTCAAACTTGAGTCAATATTTTATGAGTCTATCATATTATCTCACAATAATAGGCTAAATGGAACTCAAGCCAAATTTGGGTCAATATTTTACTAGTCGAGCATTGTTTCAAATTTTAACCAAGAGTGTGTTTGGTAAGTCATTTTAATTACCTTATTTGACTAAAGTTTCAGTCACCTTAAGTTTTAAGGTTCTTTGGTAACACAACTTGAAATATATTTAAGTTGACTGAAATATATAATAATCTACTTAGAGAACCTAAAAAAAATTCAAATCATCTAATCAGATTTTAATTACCTTTTCAGATTTCAAATACTTTTTCATTCAATTTTAGCAAACACATTCAAAATCGTTTTTAGACACCGTGAATTATCTCATCTGAGATACCCTTTATTGATAAGAGAGTTGTACAATTTGTTTTCCTTAGCCCCAAAGAAGATCAATGATTTGAGTAAAAACAAAGCTCTCCACTTGTGGTTGGCAAATGCCAATGGTAACAAGAGGTGTAGGCCTACCAAGAGCAAGAAATCATCATAGTCCTATAAAATAGGAAAAATGACATTTTATACACTTGACTGTTGTATGGCTGTATCAGCTGTATGTCCCTTAAACCAATGGGAAGATTCGGATCTTTTCATAAGAACATTCCAACTAACTTATAAAAAGTTCCCTCCATCCCAAAATACCCAGCATTATTCCAAAGCATCCACCCAAACACCCCCTTAAAACAACCACCATTCCTACCTTAATTATTGCATCAAACTGTAAAAAATGACCAATTCTTTTTACCACCCTTTATTGCTCTGCATTTAACTCAAACTTTGGTCAATCAAAAATTCTCAAATTTTCATCAAAGATTGATGCTTTGCTCATCATCATATAGTTACATCAGCTTAAAAAAGAACCATTTTTTCTACTACCATTTTATGTTTTTGCATTGAATTCATCAAAGTTTGATGCTTTACTCATCATATAGCTGTAAAGACTTTATCTTTATTTGCTCAAACTTTGCATCAACTTAAAAAGAACCATTTTTACTACTACCATTAATGTTTTTGCATTGAATTGAGCAAAGATTGATGCTTTACTCATCATAAAGCCATCAAGAGTTCACCTTTATTTGCTCAAATTTTGCATCAACTTATAACCATTTTTACTACTACCATTCATCGTTTTTCATTGAATTTAACAAAGATTGATGCTCTACTCTTCATATAGTTGTAAAGTTTTTACCTGTATTTGCTCAAATTATGGATTAACTTAAAAAATAACCATTTTTACTTCTACCATGTATGTTTTTGCATTAAATTCAACAAAGATTGATGCTATACTCATCATATAGCTGTAAAAATTTCATTGCTCAAATTTCGCATAGCATTTTTTTACATGTTTTTGCATTGAATTTGACAAAGATTGATGCTATACTTATCATATAGCTGTAAGATATTATTTATATAGAGATGGTGATGTCTGTAGTAGGTCCAAAAAGGTCATCATTGAGCTCTGTGTTCTCAAGAGTTGGGGGTTACTATAATGGGAGCAACACTAGTAGTAAGAAGAGGTGTTCTTCATCATTTGCTCCATCATCATCATCATCATCAATGGGGTGGCATGATTGTATGGAAGATGATGGAGATGGGACTATGGAGATGGTCCAGCTTGGAGCTGACAGGACTAAGAATGTGTTGATCTTGATGAGTGATACTGGTGGTGGTCACAGGGCTTCTGCTGAGGCTATTAGAGATGCTTTCAAGCTGGAGTTTGGTGATGAATATAATGTAAGTTTCATTTTTCTACTTTCTTGGTTTTTGTGAATTGGTATTGTTTTTAAAAACTTTGACCAATCTGATGATAGTTCATGTTAGCCGACCCCAAAACAATTTTGTTGTTTGGTTTTTTAAGGTAGACTTGTTGTTGGTTTTTGTAAATAGTCTCTTCTGGTCATCGGGATTTGTTAGGGGTAACGCTGCGTACATCTTGGACCTTCCTAGACCTTGCCTAGCGCGGAATCCATACTGGATTGTTGTTGTTTTTGATATGGGGGTTACTTCTAATTTTTTTGAACAAGTATTTGCTGTATGTATGTTTCATTTGGTTGATTTTCCTAATTTTAGGTGAACTTTTTGTTTTGAGTGTCATTTGGTTGATTGTCTTGATTTGGGTTCTTTCATTGATGTTATTTTCTTGTTGAACTGGAACTGGTTGAATATGTGCTGGATTTTCCTTCAAACAAGGGATCAGTTTGGTGTATACCTCCCTAGCTTGTCACATGGCATGTCAATTTGGTATAGTATGTTTGAATTTTGCATTTTGTGCTTCCTCTTATGCTTAAAGCTTGAGTTTGGTATCTTTAAGTTTATAGATGTGTGATTCTGCTCAAATGAGGTGTTTTATAAGGTAATTTTGACTTCTATTCACGAGCATAGTATTTGATGCCTGGTTTCTACTGTAATTTGGATGAATTCCCTGTCAAGTTTTTTGGCAGCATATTAATTTGAATTTTTTCCTGTAACTTTCTAGCTTTCAAATTCTTATTTTTGTTTTTTCTCTGTTGCAGCTCTTATGATTGTATCTTACAAACCAATTTTCTTCTTTCTGGACCTGCCTTTATTTGTTTGTTAATAAATTTTGTCAGATAGATAGGAGCTTTAAATAATAGAATCAAGATTTTTATTTTATGGTTCAAGAAAATTAGTTTGTGTCTCATGGTTGGCACGTTATGCTCCCAGATTATTATAAAGGATGTATGGAAAGAATATACTGGCTGGCCGTTGAATGACATGGAGAGACAGTACAAGTTCATGGTGAAGCATGTACAGCTTTGGAAGGTTGCATTTCACAGTACTTCACCTAAGTGGATTCACTCTGTGTACCTAGCTGCTATTGCTGCCTTCTATGCCAAGTATGTTGCCTTTATTCGAAAATCTTTCGTTGCTGATTCTTCAAAGTGGTAGACTGTCTTCTCAGCTGAATTATCAAATTCTTAAGAATCAATTGAAATTTTAGCATCTACTTGAATTGACTAGTTTGGCTTAAAGATGCTATAAATTTAACTTTATATCAGGAACATCTGATATGGTTTACTTTGGTTGTGATACTTATATCTTACATAATGCATGCCACCTTTTTTTAATGTAATGATGATTGATGATTGTAAACTGTAACTGCGATTGTTTCTTATTCATAATGCCTAGCTGGAATGAGTAATACGCCCTGTTATCTGATCATATTCATGTGCTTTTGGGGAAAGCTTGGTAGTTGGTACATGATCTCAATGATTAACAGTGATTTTTTTGTTAATGATTTAAGGGAAGTTGAGGCTGGTTTAATGGAATACAAGCCGGACATAATCATCAGTGTTCATCCACTTATGCAACATATTCCCTTGTGGGTTCTCAAGTGGCAAAGACTTCAGAAGAAAGTCATTTTTGTAACTGTTATCACTGACCTCAACTCTTGCCATCGTACTTGGTAAGTTGGAATTTAATCAGCAATGGAACAATAAATCTCACATTACACCTGTAATGTTATGATCTTGTATACAGGTTCCATCCTGGTGTCAATAGATGTTATTGTCCTTCAGAGGAAGTTGCAAAGAGGGCTTCGGTAGATGGCCTAGAGGACTCTCAAATACGAGTTTTTGGCTTGCCTGTTAGGCCTACATTCGCTCGTGCAGTTCTCTCGAAGGTGTGCACTTAGTTAACAGAATGTGACTGTTTTGATAATTAACTTCTCAATCTCAGTATTAACATGTGCTTGCAGGATGACTTGAGAGTAGAGCTTGAGATGGACCCGCACTTGCCTGCAGTTTTGCTAATGGGAGGTGGTGAAGGGATGGGTCCTGTAAAGAAGACAGCCATGGCACTTGGAGAATCTTTGTTCGATAAACAGCTAGCGAAACCCATTGGTCAATTAATTATTATTTGTGGCCGCAACAAATCTCTAGCTTCCACTCTTGAATCAATGGAGTGGAAAATTCCAGTTAAGGTAATCAACCAGAGTCCTTTTAAAAGGAACAAAAATAAAATGGTTTTCTACCTTGTAGTACCACCACCTGATCATGTGTCAGATGATCTGTTTTTTATAAAGCCTTCTTGAATTACAGGTAAGAGGTTTTGAGAAGCAAATGGAGAAATGGATGGGAGCTTGTGACTGCATTATTACAAAGGTGATTAACTTTTGCTTCATTTCCTGAGTATAAATTGTACGGAGTATAATCCAAATCAACACTATCTAGGATTGAATGTTTAATCACTGTGACAGGCGGGACCAGGCACGATAGCAGAAGCCTTGATCAGGGGACTGCCCATCATCCTTAACGATTACATTCCTGGACAAGTAAGCTGATATCTTTTGATGCCTTATGTTTCATTTGTTTGCTTACTGTTTAGAGCGGGCAATGCTTTGTTCCGAATTTGGTCAGACACTATAAGCTAACATTACTTCTTGTCGAAACCTCAGGAGAAAGGCAATGTACCATATGTGGTAGATAATGGAGCAGGAGTCTTCACACGAAGTCCAAAGGAGACGGCCAAAATTGTCGCTGAATGGTTCAGCACCAAACAAGAGGAGCTCAAGAGAATGTCAACGAATGCCCTTAAATTGGCGAAGCCAGAGGCAGTGTTTGAGATTGTGAGGGATCTCAATGAACTAGCGGATCAACGAGGACCGCTAGCTAACTTGCCCTACATGTTGACATCCTCATTCACAAGTCTAATTTAGTTCTTGTAGTGCCATCATCGTCATTTGGCTGAAAGCTCCGATTCTCTCTTTTGGTAGGAAGACATCGCTTGTACATGTAGCTATATATGTATAATCTCATTCTTTTCACGGCCAATGTGTATTGTACAAGAAGGCCAAAGATGTAATGCAGGCCAGTCAGTGAGAATGTGAGGCCCTTAGATTTGAGGACAAAGTATGTGAAGTCCTCAAGGTTGAGGTGTTGGGTTCTTAAGTTACAAGATTTAGGACAAGGGTAGGTCCCTATTTTGCCCTTCTATTATCCTTTCCTTTTTTTTTTTAATTATTCTGGGGTTTCTATAGAAATAGTGTGTGTAGTGAAGCTTGGCTTGGGATGAAAAAAAATCTCCATTTACTATTTTTCTTACTTTCGGAGTGTCTTTTTTTCATTTATTTTCCAGAAATCTTGTATGAGACAGACTAGTTTAAAGACAAATTAGACAATCTTAAAGTGGTTATTTTATAGGTTAAAATAATAACTTATATCGGTCCCGTTAACAAGTTATCCGGGTAACTTGTTAAGCTTGATGATAAATGGAAATTTGTTTTTCACCAAGTACTTTTATATTTAGTTACAAAATATAGATTCCTATGAAAGATCTCCAAATGATACTTTCTTATAATATCTAGCTGAAATTAAGGAACTACCATTTTGAGTCACAATTTCCTTATTAATT
>CAAKMY010034003.1:0-19582 GCA_901111285.1 Corrigiola litoralis | reverse complement strand
TTTCAGGTTGTGTTACCAAACGACCTTAAAATTTAAAGTGACTGAAACTTTGGTCAAATAAGGTAAACTAGTCAAATAAGGTGACTGAAATGACTTACCAAACACAACCTTAGTCCAGATACGAGCCCCAGGCCCCAGCAATGCTCTACCTTCGAGTTTTAACACTGCTGCATTTTCAAGGTCTCGAACTATATAATTGAATTCATTATAACCAAATTAAAACGAACTTATAAAAACCTGAGCTTAACTGACTTTATTTCAACGGGTTCGTACTAAGCTTTGCAAATACTAAGCTTTGGTCTTAGAAGACATGGCCCATTAGCCCACGTACATGTGAGACTAATCCAAAGTGAAGTAGTACGAACAAAGAAAAGAACAGTAGAGGATAACATAACACTGAGATACTCCTACAAAACTAGAGCTCCGGAAAATGGAGCTAGTAGCAGTGAGACTACCAGCATTAGCTGAAAGATTTCTCTCCCACAGCTCAAACTTCACATCTTTTCTACCTAAAACAACTGGGTTTTGTACCCTTCAGTATAAAGCAGCATCCAGGAGTAGTAGTAGTAGTAGCAGTAGTAGTAGAGCCGCAAAGCGGAGTGTTATCGAAAAGCGCCCGTCAATTGAGGAGGAGATAGAGGATGACGGTGAAGGGTATTCTTCGGGTGGGGAAGGAGAGTTGGACGAGGTGGAGTTGTCGTTGTCGTCTTCGGCCGGGGTTTTGTCTTTAAGCGAGAAGCCGGATAGGAACTTGGCGTTGCTGGATGATTATGAGATGGAGGAGAATGTGTTTGATGCTAATTCTACGCATCGCAGTGGTTTGTTTGCTTCTTTTTGCTAATGTTAAATGTTATGGTTATATTTCCTGTCTTCTGTTTTGCTACATTGGAGCATCTAATGTTGCGGGGGAGAGGATATGGGGATTCGAACATGGGACAAGTTGAACTCCTGACCATTGGGTCAACCTTGCTTCTTAATTGAACAACTTGTCTCAATTATGTAAAACACTGTTATGTATACAAATCATATGATGGGGTTACCTCACACTGAGACGCGCCTTAAGACCCTTATAATTATGCCCTCTCTATTTTCCGGGGATAACCCACTTGTGTATTTTACATGAGACGTCTCATAGTGAATAAACCTTATTTTAGAAAAGGTTGATAGTGTCCTAGTGAAATACCAATGTCAGAGTGTCGAATATCCGGCCACGGGTACTTGAGGAAAATAAAGAAATGTAAGAGTTAGAGCTATGTGCATCATAATCATTACTTTCCTTTATACAACCCTTTTGTGCTGGAACATTATACTTCACATTATCACATATAGGATTCTACTGACATTATGTTATAACTGAAATGCAGGATACGTGGCTGTGGTAGGGAAGCCGAATGTAGGGAAAAGTACACTTTCAAACCAAATGATCGGTCAGAAGCTTTCCATTGTCACTGATAAACCTCAGACAACCAGACATCGTATCCTTGGTATTTGTTCTGCCCCGGAATATCAGGTTTGCTTTTTTCTGTGTTTCATCGTCTTGTCACATACGTGTTTAGTATTCTTGAAGATATTGGAGCTGCATATTCTGTTCATTGTTTGTTCTACTAGTACTGTTTGTCAAAATTTCAGATGCTACTCTTTGTTATGAACTGTAACTTGATCTTTCACCCTAAGCATGTTGGAAGACCACTAGCATTTTGCATATTTAGGCCTCGTCTAGTAAAATGTGGTCTGTAGTTTAACTTCCTCATATATATGTCATCCTTTAAAGACACAGATATATGATATTCATTCTGCTGGCCAATATTATGACCCTTGATAATTTCATTCATAACTCTTCCTTAAGAAGGAAATCATGCTTTCAGGGATGTATTGGTACTCTGTCATGCCATTCCATTTTGACTTATAAGCAACTAGTTCTTTATGTGCAGGATTAGCATTATCTCCAATGAATCAGTTTTATTCTTGGAAAGAAAAAGGGCTTAACATACGCAAGCACATAGGTGAACTACTGATTAAATGCTAAGAAAGAGGGCTTTGCAAGAGATCCCTGGGTACTTCTGAAATTATGTCTCTATATTTACTCTTTTGCTGCTTGAGGCAGGCTTTTAAATTAGTAGTGGGTCCTGTGTTCCGCCTTTTTATCTCGTTTCCCTGCAAATTATGCCTGGTTTCTTTAATTTAACATTAAGGGGAAAAAACACAGCCATCACGGCTCTTTGTAAGTTCGCTTGTCACTGTCAAATGAGATTGGTTGCTCTGTTGAGCGCTTGATCCTAACTAAATCTGCTAATTATATTTTTAAAAATTGGTATCTGTTTGTGAGACTGCTCATTTTGCTCTCTCAATTTGAAATTTCCCTCTAAACGATTTTTGCAAGTGCTCGTCATATGTAGTAGAATCTAATGATGCAGTACCTTTTTTCTGCCATGTAAAAGTGTTCAATCGAGCTGTTAATAGCTTGCAGATGATACTTTATGATACACCTGGAGTTATTGAAAAGAAAATGCACAAATTGGACTCTATGATGATGAAAAATGTCAGAAGCGCTGCTGTTAATGCTGATTGTGTAGTTGTGGTGGTTGATGCATGCAAGATGCCTGAAAAGGTACTGATCTAATTCTCAGCCATGTCCCTTCATCTCAAGACTTAAAGTTCTTCTTGGCTGACAGTTTTCTACATTGTCTCAGTTAGATGAAATGCTTGAAGGTGGTGTTGGAGACCTGAAGGAGAAATTACCCACCTTGCTTGTATTGAATAAGAAGGATCTCATTAAACCTGGTGAAATTGCAAAGAAACTCCAGGTCTGTAAATGTTTGATGAAGTAACAGTTTCTATAATGCTTTTTGCACTCATTATATGATACTCTTTTTCACAACGACCAAGTACACCATCATCTACCAAATGCAGAAGTTGATCCTATGTTTCTATAGTAGTAGAAAACAATTTGATTCTTCTTATGCCTTCTTGGTCAGAGCCTGTCTCATTGTTTTTAGTGTGGCTAACAAGGCTGCGGTTTTTCATACTGTCACGTATGTCCGAGTTTTTGTTTTACCAAATATGCACCAAAGGTAGCTGATGCGGTTCCCCTCGTAAAAAAAACAAAACAGTAGTTTCTTTGTAGAAAACACCTCATATTGTGGGATAACTTCTATTGTTGTTTATCCTATGATAATGTGATGTGGTAAAATAATTGGTTTTACTTGAACAATTTGGCCGTTGAGTATGTTAGTAAGCTTGTGGCTAAAAGCAGACTGGCTCACACAACATTTTTTCCCTTAACTTATGTAAGTCAATACTGGATTCTTACTAGAGAGATCCCTCTAAGCAACATATTATGTCATATAGATCACTTTACTACATTAACGACTAGAAAGGGTAGCTTTTGGACCTAAAGGAATTCAAAGTTATGTGTCAAGGGGGAAGCTGATACTATGTATATACTATATAGAGGGGACAAAAAAAAAACAGTTTACATTAACCGTTATATAAAACTTTAATAATATATGAGTGAGCCTCCTTTAAAATATAAAAAAATATAGTCATACTATCTTGCCTCCATATCTTGGTCATTTGACCAATCAAATAAGGTGGTTGACATCTGATAGTTAGTATACTCATGCAATGATGTATGAGGGAGGGATGAAGAGGAAATGGATAAGTTGTTGTTAGGACCTTTTTAAGATTTCAATTACTTGTTGACAGATCTAATATTCTTATCAGTTTGATTTATTATGTTTGCAACATAAGGATACGCGCTTTTGATTATGGTGAAAACAACTCTTCATGTGGTTAGGATTAGTGTTAGAAGAAAATTTAGTAGACTTTTAAGAGAATATATGTCTTAAATGGATTTCGAGGTTCCAAGTATGAAGCATATTAAATTTGAGCATACATGAAAGTATGAAACACTTAAGTAGTTAAGTTTGATATGAAGTTTCTCCAAACCTGAGGTCTGCTGAGGAGAACAATATGAAAATTCCTATGATTAGTTAATCATAGTTCTCATAGAAAAGCTGGAATCTCATAATCAGTTAATCACCACAGATTGAAAATTACTAGCTGTCTTTACGGTATATATAGTTGCATACTTGCATCTCATCGTTGTTCATAACCCTCCCACCTTACATATTATACCCTTATGTCCTACGAAATTGTATCATTCTCTTGATACTTGTTTGACAACCTCGTCCTGTTTATTGCAGTGGTATGAAAAGTTCACTGATGTTGACGAGGTTATACCTGTGAGTGCTAAATATGGCCATGGAGTCGATGATGTCAAAGAGTGGATTCTATCAAAACTTCCTCTTGGACCACCCTATTACCCAAAAGTATTAGCTCAAATCTTTAATTTTTCTGTTACATCTTTTGATGCCCCTACCTTATGTCATCCATGTTGAAGGCTCTAGTACAACTGGTGGCTGTGGTTATAACTTGACTTTTTTTTTTTTTCTCAAATAATGTGCTTATAGTCTTATGTGGTCGCTGTAGGCTTATGATGGCAGATTGATTCACCTTATTAATACCTAAAACTCTTCATTGTCTAGGACATTGCTAGTGAACACCCTGAAAGATTCTTTGTCGCTGAAATTGTTAGGGAGAAGATATTTTTGCAATATAAGAATGAAGTTCCATATGCATGCCAGGTAAATGTCGGCTTCTATATCCGATGCGTTCTGTTATGCTATGTTCTGATTGTAATACCAAATTATGCAGGTCAATGTAGTGAGTTACAAGTCCAGGCCAGCTGCAAAAGATTTTATTCAAGTGGAGATCGTCGTTGAGAAGAATTCGCAGAAGATTATCCTTATTGGAAAAGTAAGGGATTGTGGTTTAGTCTATAGATAATTTGGTTTCTGCTTTGGCTCTTATGTGGTATGGGAAACCCCACCCCCTACCCAGAATTTTACCAGAGGGATTGTTATATGCAATCATCCTAAAAGTTCTTCATGTTTACTTACTCTGTCTTCCTGGAACTGGTTTTCATTACGAGGGAAGCTTTTATCAAGACTTGTGGAAGTAGCCTCTAACCAGCTGTTTGTTTTCATTGGTTAAGGGCAAGGAAGGCGGATGGATTATAGTTAATAAAAGCTAGAATATATAGAACAGTTTTTGGATAAAACATTATAGTAGTTCATATTTCTTGGTGACATCATTTCTTCCGGAAGTGGTTTGAGTGGATCTTACTTTAGCAAAGGTTTGCTGCAACATGAATATATGAAGTAATGAGCATGAGGTGTTTTTAGTAAGATTGTGAAAGCACTGAAGGCATTGTTGTTGGACGAGCTGACAAGTATAGAACTATAGACTCGTTATTACAATAATTCCTTTTGCTCTGACTGATAGGATATGCTGGATTTTTTGGTCTTGCTATCTGCTTTTACTTTAGTACGGGTTACTTTTTTTTTGTTTAAAGGCTCTTTGAATTTTTTGAATCAGACAACTTTCTGAACTCTATGCATTATGGATTATTACAGGAGGGAAGAGCTTTGAAACTACTGGCAACTGCTGCTCGCCTCGACATTGAAGATTTCTTGCAGAAGAAAGTATATCTGGAGGTAACGTACTCCTCACATGTTCTTTATTTTTAGGTTTATTGCAGTTGAAGGCATTGGAGGGGTATGCCATTTTCTGCGTTCTGAAGGTTAAGTGAGTCAGTCTTCAGTATCTGGATTATCTGATATGTGAGTAGATTGCTTTTGTATACCAGATATGAAGTAGTAAGCAGCTTATGTGTGCCAATTGGGATGTATTTGATCTTGTAATCTCGTGCCCTCTCCTACCTGGGAATTATGAGCAACCTTATTTTATATAATTTTGAAAGGTGTTGACAACCTGGTAGGTAGATGGATATGAACTTTAGCACTTAGGCCTCAAACCTTCACATGAATCCAATATTATGGGCTATTCAACAAAATGGAAACCAGTTCCTGTATAAACTCATACTTAATCATTGTTTCCGTTACCAATGAGTTAAGTAAGTTTTATACTGCGATTTGTGTTGAATGACTCAGTGAGAGCTATATCTTTGAACAGGTGGAAGTTAAAGTAAAAGAAAACTGGAGACAAGATGAAGGGCTTCTCAAACACTATGGATACGGTGGAAAAATAGGAGTTGTATAATATCAGGTTTGGTCTTCATAGGCTGTATGTCCCCTGTTTGTTCCAAGAAATGATGCATTTCATATGAAGAGAACAGGCAGGAAAAAACCTGCCTGTTTGTATTCGCATTGTAGAGCAAAATGCAATTTCTAAGTCTAAGTAGGTAGTTCATTATATTGCATTCATTTTTCTTCTCAATTTTCAGTTTCTTGTGAGCTCTTCTTATTTCCCAATTTGTCTGCCAGTCTGCCTCCTTCATTCATGCGCAAACAGCGAGGAACTCAAAGCTGAACTACTATACGTTTGTATCATTTGGGCTTGGTTTGGCATCTGGTAGTAGTTCAGAACCTAAATCCTTGATTCGAAAGTGTAATTTTATGATTTAGGTCTATTGCCATAGCCCATAGGCATGAAGCCTGCTGTTGACTACTGTGCTTTCTAGTATGGTTATGTTATGTTATTATGTTGGATGGACAAAGGTGGTCCTCCCTTGTAGTGGCTGTAAATGAGGACTTGATGCATACGGAGTACTATACATATCATCAAACGGTAGAAAATATATTGGGAAGAAACGAGGTCGGGGTTATTATGAGTCAGCCAGGAAGAAATGAGGTCGGTGTTATGGTCCCTATTGCGTGCATCGGTCATGTGGGTGGGGGGCTTTTGTGGGATTTATAGATTGTGGGCTCTTCCATGCCTATATGGTGGGTTCTCCTATGATAATTATCAGTCGGTTCTCCTAGGAAATCATAGAGTTCCAATACTCGATATGTGTGCTTGCATTAGGGCCTCTCATTCGAGTTGTGCACATGGTGCTGTTGTGAGCATTATTGGTAAAGTACTGCAACCAGGAAGGGTCCGTGACATTAAATGAAACTTTGCTGCAAGCCTAAAAATGTGTGATGTATCTGATTTCATATCATAGCAAAATCTAAAGCTGAAGGAAGCTTCAAAATCACAAAAAGAGGTGATAACGTCACGAGACATGTCCATTGGGATGAAAAGGTGGAATGGGATCCGCAGATTACGCCATTAACCGCAATCTGATTTTCAATTGACCTTAAAGTTGGGACAATCAGTGATGACTCCCCTCAACTCTTCATTGAATTCTGGGGTCGTCTCCGACTCTCCGTAACTGCCGGCATTTGATGGCTCATTTTCCTTGAATTTTTAGAAAACAGAGATTGAGAGACAAAAGCAAGGTAAAATAAGGCTCACAATCTGGAAGCTGAGTCATATACGCCAATGAAACAATCTTGCTATTAGCGTATTAAGGTGCTTAAATGTTAGGTCACTTAACACAATCATGCGCAATTTAAGAAACGATTATCTAGACCCAACATCGAGTGGCAGCCCCCACTTAGTGGTGTCCTTAAATGGAATGTAGATGGTTCTGCACTAGGGAAGCCGGGTGCAGCTAGCATTGGAGGTGTTCTTAGAGATGATAAGGGGGATGTCTTGTGCTCCTTTTCAGTGGGTGTGGGCATTAAGGACTCCAATAAAGCTGAGTTTTTAGCGATAGTTTTCGCCCTTGAGACTTTTTTTCGCCAAAGTGACCTGATGTACTCGGAGTTGATAGTGGAGTCAGATTCATTGAATGCATTTTCTTGGGTAACACACCAAGATAAGTGGCCGTGGTCATTGAGGTTTGCCGGGAATAAACTGGAGAACTTTCTTTTTATACTTAAGAAAGTCAACTTTCAATTTCGACGAAGGGAGGCTAATAGCGTTGCGGATGATCTTGCGAAGAAAGGTGCATTAAATGGGGGAACTTGGATTGAATAGGCATAATTTCCTTATTTGATGTGCTTTTCTCTTATTGTGCATTGTACTTTTTGCTCGATCTCGCCTTTTAGGGCCAAGATCGCCATGGCTTTCGCCTTTAATAAGACCTCACATTCCATAGAAAAAAAAAATTAGGCCTAGTGAAAGTTAAAAATTTCTATAAGACTGTACAAAACAATTATTTCTTACTTGGGTCTTGTGAGAGATTTTAGTTTCATCCTCTTTGAAAGTGCAAGTGCAAGAGATTGATTATAGAGTGCTAATGGCCACCCAATATCTCCTTGAGCAAGTTTCCGGTACTTGAAGGCGGGTGGACTGGCTCCTATGATGTATACCCCGTTTTAACTGTCTTAAAAGTCTCTAATTATTTGTTCATGCGCTGGAAGAATGTCGGATTCTCTCTGTCAACATTGTTCAGGGAATGTATTGTTGATTTACCATGATATTAAGTCAAACGGAACCCATGAGCATTTGAAATGTCTCAGAAATAACATTTTGAATCATACAACCAATTTGTGATAAGTTAAAGATTATAACACAAAGTCTTCTCTAACCCGGAGTTAATTTTGTTGACATACTCATCAGAATTTGACAATGGGAGAAAGGAGGATTAGGACATGCATTATAACCTCCACGAGGACTGAGGTCGGATGCACTGATGCACATGGGGTACATCAATGTCAAATACCACGGCCCCTTTAGCTCACGCCGCGTGGTGATGTGCCTCCAATAAAGGCCATAATGGCATGTGTCATGTGTGGCATTGTGCATCGTCCGTTTAAGGATGTCCTATCATGTCCGATAGTCGTAGATGTCCCTGTTTGAGATTTTACACCGATCACTAAGTACTCCCTAATACTTATGCTCACTATTTTTGGTGTTTGTTTTACTCCCACATCCCCATAGGGCCATCAGTTGAGTCATTAGTTTTAACTTCTATGTCCATCTTTGTTCTTTAGGTGTTTTTCCGGATTTATGGATTCGTATTGAATATCCGAAAGATCAATTTGGAATTAGATAAATGCAATACACTGTTTAAAATGACTTAACATCATTGCTTAATCCGCCAAGTTGTTCTTAAGTACTTGTTCCTATTTTTTTTATAAATCAATATCGATCAAGGAAAAGAAACTTAAACGCTACTCCGTACTATATAAGGTGTGTTTTTGTGTGTGTGAGGGTGTGTACTGTTTATCTCTGGAATTCTGGAGTTTCATTAGAATAGTCATAGTTCTAAAATTGTTTTGAAGAAAAATTCGTTTTAATATGTCCAATTTATACAAAATAATACCCATCCT
Organism: Corrigiola litoralis; assembly: GCA_901111285.1. Taxonomy (NCBI): domain Eukaryota; kingdom Viridiplantae; phylum Streptophyta; class Magnoliopsida; order Caryophyllales; family Caryophyllaceae; genus Corrigiola; species Corrigiola litoralis. Next base: position 10,397 of record CAAKMY010034003.1, on the reverse strand, counting down.
TCATTCCTACTACACATAATAGTTAGCTAAGACACTCTTTTCCCCCTAATTTCAAAAGCTATAAAAGCTATATTGTGGTCTCTGAACACACCTAAGTACCTAACCCACTTAGCACAAATCAAGGTGGAAAATGGTTTCGCCTATCATTGGTAAATGGTAAGAAGAGTAAAAAGAAATCGAATTTACCAAAAGCAGAGTAACAGTAAAATGTGTAGTCGGTGTAGAGCACCAATGCACTATAAATAAAGAAGGAAAATTCCCACTTTAGTGCCCTGAGGTTTGGCATATTCCCAGTTTTGTACCCTCAATTATAGATAATCCCACTTTAGTGACCTCACAATTTCATATATGTTCCAGTTTAGTGCCCCAAAACTAAACACCGTTAGAAAAACGTTAGATTACAAGATGTTAATATATTAAAACATTATTAATCATAACTAATCCTAATTAACATAATTGCTTTTTATATCATACAAAAAAAAAAAAAAAAAACTAATCCCACAACCTTCACTTGTTTTCCCTCCAAACATACGTACAGAACTTTCATCTTCCATACCCCCAAATCAAAACTTTACCAAGTGAGGGTTAGTTTTTTTTTTTTTATGATATAAAAAGCATTTATGTTAATTAGGATTAGTTATGATTAATGATGTTTTAATATATTAACATCTTGTAATCTAACGTTTTTCTAACGGTGTTTAGCTTTGGGGCACTAAACTGGAACATATATGAAGTTGTGAGGTCACTAAAGCGGGATTATCTATAATTAAGGGCACAAAACTGGGAATATGCCAAATCTCAGGGCACTAAAATGGGAATTTTCCAATAAAGAAACAGACAGGAAGCAAGAACTTTAGAACCACACAAGATTAGAATCTGACTACAGTTGGGACTTAAAAGACATCAGGTGAAACCCTGATGCCATCCTTGCTGTATCCACCTTTGCATTCTCCTAGATACTACAGATAAGAAAGAGATATGAAACATCTTGGATTGTTCTTGTTACTAGCATTAGTATTACAACAATGCTACTTGCTCCTTAAAGTTGAAGCAAGATGGGGAGGAGATGGTTTTGTAAGAGCAAGAGGAACACATTTCGTGTTGAATGGATCACCATACTATGCAAATGGGTTCAATGCATATTGGCTAATGTACACGGCTTCTGACCCTTCTCAGCGTTACTTGGTGTCGAATGTCTTCCGTGATGCCTCGAGCCACGGCCTTACCATTGCGCGAACCTGGGCTTTCAATGATGCTGGCGACCGCGCTCTCCAGGTCTCCCCTGGCTCCTACAATGAGCAGTCTTTCAAGGTTCGTGTTTAAGGTTGCGTACATTTTGACCTCCATAAACCCCGTTTGTGGTGGGATTCTGCTACTAGTGGTTATAACTTATAACCTATGGTTTTTGTTTATTTTGGCAGGGGCTGGACTTTGTAGTAGCTGAGGCCAGGAAATATGGGATAAAGCTGATATTGAGCTTGGCAAATAACTATGAGAGTTTTGGAGGGAAGAAACAGTATGTAAACTGGGCAAGGAGTCACGGCCAGTATCTGTCTTCTGATGATGACTTCTTCACAAACCCTGTTGTCAAAGGTTTCTACAAGAATCATATCAAGGTACTTATAAAGTTATAAACTACTAAGATTAAGGACTAAAGTGTACATTTTTTATATATTGAATTTATTCCAAATCGTCTGTTGCAGACTGTTCTTAACAGATACAACACTGTCAATGGAGTCTTGTACAAGAATGATCCAACAATCATGGCTTGGGAGCTTATGAATGAACCAAGGTGCACTTCAGATCCATCAGGAAAAACCATTCAGGTTTGCACCGCCACACATAATATTTGGTTATATATTTCAGTACTAGTGATGAATACAGAATTTTGAAAATGATTTTATGTGAGCCCTGCCAGATTATTAAACTGAATTTCAGCAGAATAACGGTAATATGGCACCTTGTATTTATGCAATAAACTTACTTTTAGCCACCGACACTAAAGTTCACGGCACGCTGTTCCCCTTAAACAATGCGTTGAGGTGTCCAATTCCTAGTACACGCTGCAGAACTAGCAACTCTTGTCCCCAGTCCCCATTGCTTACCTTGTTGTACCTATTATAAGACACGGAGACATCAGGTCTATGTCAATTGTTGACTGTAAAATAACAATTGTTCACCGGCCCAATAGATTTTACCATTTGCGAGCTGTATATGAAGGGAAATTTAAACAATTGATAGCAATCTAATTTGGTCAAAGGGGGTACTATACTATACCCACCAATTGCTTGTAGAAGTTCAATCTATGTTGAAGTCAAAAATGAAAGCGAAGATAGAAAGTTAAGTGAACAGAATATATGTTAGATCTTAGATTGTTTAATTTTGCCGACTATATCTGTAGTGGTACATACTGCAATTTGACTGCTCTACTTTGTTCTGAGTTTTGTTGTAATCTAATTTGAGCTTTGATATATTTAAGAAATGCTTGGCAATTAGTGAACTCTGTTAGAAACAAGAGTATAACTTTCTCTGTGCAGGCCTGGATCACCGAGATGGCTGCTCATGTCAAGTCCTTAGACCGAAACCACTTGCTTGAAGCTGGCTTGGAAGGATTTTATGGATCTTCCCGCCCTGAGAAAATGAAGCTTAACCCAAATATGAACATTGGGACTGATTTCATAGCCAACAACCAAATTCCTGGAATTGACTTTGCCACAGTCCATGCATATCCTGATCAATGGTAATTCATCTTGGAATGACAAAGTTTTAAGTTAAATTTATATACTTCTGGAGTCCTGTTTTTGACATAATATATATCAACAGGCTATCCAGCTCAGATAATCAAGGTCAGCTTGCCTTTGTTAACAACTGGCTGACATCCCACATTGGTGATGCACAAAACATTCTCAGAAAGCCACTGCTTCTGGCAGAGTTCGGAAAATCAGATAAAGACCCTGGATTTAGCACTTACCAGAGGGACCAGCTATTTGCTAATGTTTACAACATGCTGTACTCGTCGGCCAAGAGAGGAGGTCCTGCTGTTGGTGGGTTGTTCTGGCAGCTCTTAACCCATGGCATGGAGTCGTATGGGGACGGATACTCGATTGTTCTGAGCCAGGATGCCTCGACCACCAACATGATTGCACAACAATCCCACAAACTCAATCTCATTAGGAAGATATTCGCGAGAAAGAGGAATGTAGCATTGTGGAAAAAGGCAAGAAAGATGAGAAATGCTCAATGGGCTAACAACCGAGGGAAGCGTGTTGGCCAGAAACATAACTGATTGTGACACACTCAAAATTTGCAAAGCAAATGCGAGATATGTTTGTGGGAGTTCCTCTCTTTGAGATGAATTTGGTTCGTCCAAGGGAGTGATGGTGATTGATACAAGAATGCAGCTTAAAGTGTTGTTTTTGTGGAACACGTACAACCTAAAATTGGTTGCTTATAAAGATCCATGGTACAGTTGTTATTCTAGTACTCAGGATGTTATATACGTTGATCGCTAATTTAAGTGAAAGTGTATTGTGTCATGTTTTTGCTGCTTTCTAATATATCTTCTCCTCATTGTTTGCTCAAGTGTACTTTAAAGAGAATATAAAGTAGAAAAACAAGCAAATGCAATTTGAAGGCATGCGCCGTTTAAACGAGAGAAAAATCAAACTAATAAAATTTGGTTTCGTGAGAGTCAAGCTTTGTATAGAATGGTGTGACTTAGCATTGAGGATTACTTGACGAGAGAGGGGGCAGGGGACTTGCTAGCTAGGTGACTCTCATTAATTAGGAAGATGGTAAAGATCCTTCATGTAGTTATCAATTTGGTAATCATCCACTCACTTGATTTTTAGCCCCATAAAGATATAAGTAGATTTAAGAAAACTATTAACTTTTTTTTTCGGTTTAAAGTTTTTCCTCGTGAGTTTTAACAAAACTGCATTCTTAGGATCTCGAACCTAAGTGCTCTGAGTTAACATTGATTTTCCTTTCAACCGAAAGGTGGATATCGAACCATAGGTCAATCCTCATTAGTTTTTTTTTTTTTTCACCATCTGATTTAGTCCGGATTCGAGCCGAGTAGGACCACTAAGGCGACAAAACTCTCGCTCTGAGTTTTAACAACATTTTAAGGGTCTCGTATTTGAGACCTCTATTTAAGCTAGAAAAACCCCTTATCAATTGATCAAAGTGCTCTGGGCGGCCAATCATCATTTTTCTTGGAACATTAGAGAAATTAATGTTGCGGAAAGGAGACATGAGGATTCTAACCTAAGACATTACGAAGCAGGTTGAGTTCTCAATGATTGGGTCAACCTTGCTCCTTGATGGCCAATCATCATTAGGATTACCAACCAATATAGGTCCAAAATAGATATACAGCCCAGTTAAATCACCAAAATGGATACCATAGGATGGCCCAACCCCTCTTATGATCATACCAATTGTTTGGCACCAACTTCACAACGACTTTTCCCGCGCATTCCTTCATCTCTTAAACTCCACACTACCATGCATAACCACTATCTACAACGTTGAAGTGCACATAACATACTTATGGATAATAACTTATGTGAATTAAACTAGTGTACATATAATAGACATCTATGATTATGTTAATCAAACCAAATGTCAGAAAATTATGTACAAGATCAGCCACTTTTTGCGCGGAATATTTCGAATACCCAGGTCTTAAAACTGCAAATAATCACTTTTCACAAACAACCCATGTTCCAATTACCTTGCAAATTAATGCCCAGTTGAAAGATTTTGTAAAAGCGGGCCGATTAAAAGATGCCCGGAAACTGTTTGATGAAATGCCTCAAAGAGATGAGGTTTCCTGGACCAATGTGATATCTGGGTATGTTAATGTTTTGGACTATCGCGAGGCGTTGAGTTTGTTTTCGAGGATGTGGGTCGATTCGAGTGTTAGAGTGGACCCTTTTGTAGTTAGCTTAGCTTTGAAAGCTTGTGGACTTGATAGTAATTTAGATTATGGGATGGTGTTACATGGGGTTTGTGTGAAGAGTGCTTTGATTGATTCTGTGTTTGTGGGAAGTTCACTGCTGGATATGTATGCTAAAGCGGGGAACGTTTCGGAGAGTTGTCGGGTTTTTGAGGAAATGCCGGAGAGGAATGTGGTTTCGTGGACGGCTATTATAACGGGATTGGTTAAGGCTGGGAACTGTAAAGAGGGGTTGCTGTATTTTTCTGACATGTGGAGATCGCGTGTACATTGTGATGCATATAGCTTTGCCATTGCATTGAAGGCTTGTGCAGATTTGTGCGAGCTGGAGCGTGGAAAGGAAATCCATACACAAGCGATAAAAAGGGGTTTTGACGTGAGCTCTTATGTTGTAAACACTCTTGCTACCATGTATAACAAATGTGGTAAGTTGGATTACGGGATGTGCTTGTTTGGAAAAATTAGGACCCCTGATGTGGTTGGATGGACGTCCCTCATTACATCATATGTTCAGATGGGTAAGGAAGATATTGCCGTTCAGCAGTTCATGCAATTGAGAAACTCAGATGTGAGGCCTAATGAATATACATTTGCAGCAGTTATTACTGCCTGTGCCCATCTTGGTAAAATCATATGGGGTGAACAGCTACATGCTCATGTCACAAGGATTGGCTTCATGAATGCTTTATCGGTCACAAATTCAGTCATGACACTGTATTCAAGGTTTGGGCAGTTGGAATCAGCATCCACTGTCTTCAGTGCAATGACTAGGAAGGATATTGTTTCTTGGAGCAGCATAATTGCAGGATATTCTCAAGCTGGATATGGCAACGAAGCCTTCGAGTATTTATCATGTATGAGGAGGGAAGGACCAAAACCTACAGAGTTTGCTCTTGCGAGTGTTTTGAGTGTCTCTGGAAGCATGGCCAATCTTGAGCAGGGGAGGCAAGTACATGCTTATTCTCTGAAAGTTGGCTTGAAACATACATCATTGGTGCAAAGTGCGTTGATTACTATGTATGCCAAATGTGGAAGCATAAAGGACGCTTTAGAGATATACAATTGTACCAGAAAAGATGATGTTGTGTCATGGACTTCCATGGTTAATGGATTTGCTGAACATGGACACAGTCAAGAAGCTATAGATTTGTTCGAAAAAATGCTGCAAGTTGGCTTGAGGCCAGATGCTGTGACATTTGTGGGGGTTCTTTCTGCTTGTAGCCATGCTGGACTTGTTGATTTGGGTTATCACTACTTCAATGGTATGAGTCAGAAGTTTCAGATTAGTCCTTCTAAGCAACATTACGGCTGCATGATTGATCTCCTATGCAGAGCTGGAAGGTTGACAGAAGCTGAGAATATGATCAATACCATGCCACATAAAGGGGATGACGTTGTGTGGTCAACCTTACTGAGAGCGTGCAGAGTTAATGGTGATCTTGAGCGTGCAAAACGTGCTGCAGAGAGGATTCTTGAAAACAATCCTTACTGTGCAGGAACACTTATTACCCTAGCTAACATTTACTCGGCAAAAGGCAAGTGGAGAGAGGCTGCGGATATCAGAAAGCTGATGAAATCAAAAGGGGTGATAAAAGAGCCAGGGTCATCCTGGATCAAGGTCAAGGATGAAGTTTCGGCATTTGTGTCTGGAGATAAAACACATCCCGAAGGTGATAATATCTACAATGTTCTCGACTTGGTTGCTTCAGGTTCAGGAGTAGATGTCTCTGTCCAGGATGATGATACCCTTCTGTATGATGCATGAAAATAGAGGATGCTCATGTGGATCCGTCACAGCTGCGTGTTTTTGGTGCAACTCACTGCTCTTGATGTGGGTAGTGAAATGTAGTTTCGTTCAAGGCTCTAATGCATCCCTGCTAAAATAGCAGTTGGCTTCGGTATTCAGGATATCAGATGACAGGTCAGGTGTATGCTAGCACATTCTCTGTCTGACGCGAGTTTTGGATAGATGGCTTGTTCTAAGCTCCTCTTATATTGGTGTGGAAAAGTTTATGACCATTCTCAGAGAAAGAGAATTCTGTGTATCATGAGTCTTGAGATCTGCATCCATGTATGGAGTAGAGATGGAAATAGAGGAGCAATGACTGCTTAACTGGTACAGTGGTACTTACTGATCCTGTGCTCTATGAGATAGCTTGGAGAACGCGACTTATTGCTACTCTGCTAGTGCTGTCAAGAAAACTCATTGTTGTCTTTGTAATGTTATACACCATTCTTTCTAGGTCTGATGGTCCGAATAATGCTTACAGGTTCCCTGATTAGTAATTTGTAGAGGTAGGTTCCATGTGATATTAGATCAATGATTTGGAAGTATAGTTTATGAAATATGATTCTTCTTAACCACCTTTTTTCCAGCTTCCCAATTAAGTCGTTCCTTTTTTTTTTTTCTGTTTGGATTAACTTAATACAGCCATTCATCAGTCATCATATGACAATTTTCTTGCAGGAGATTTCCTACATAAATCATCCTTGAACATCCTTATTGCACCTGAAGACAAGATATTGGATTATTGATTGTGAAAGAAGAGGGCTCAAGAGAATGTAACTGACAAAATATTAGGAATAGATCATCTGAAGTAATTTCACCCCTTTAAATCAACACAAATAGTAATATCTAACATTCTCTTATATGACACTTTATACACTAGTCTTACAATACATACATTAGTCTGGCCAAAACTTTATTATATGTAGAAAGTGAAGGGAAGAGGATTTGGATTATCTCCTTTCACACTTTTTACAACTTCAAAGAGAGTTCTAACTCTAACAAATAGTAATACATGCAAATATCCATACTTTACCTTCGACTTCCACCCTATAAAAATCTTACTATCTAAATATTGGTTATAGACAATGATATAGACGGGATTTGAATCCTAATCTTACACTAAAAAACTTACCAACTAAGCTAACGTGTGCTCCAACATGATTTTCATTCCAAGTGGATTTAATTTTTTTCTCTTTTTTTTTTTTTTTTGGTAAATTGACATAAGTTAATTTAGTGAAATAGATTAACTGAGAAGAGACAATCAAACCATATGTAGCTAGAGAAGTACAGTACAAAAAAGGACTCCAAGAATTTTAGCACGACACTCAACTAATAATCATCACCACCATGTTCAATCTTTCTGTTCAATCTCCTCCTCTAGTCCTCTCCCAGAAATCAACATTGTTTGCATTAATAATAAATACATTTCATGTACATCAATATACTTATTTAATTACTTCAATATTTATCCAACTTAACTTTGTTACACCAAGTCTAAGTGCTAGAATACAAAATGTCAACAACATATCCATTAACCCATTTCTCAATTCTAAGTTTTCCCACCAAATTTAATCCACCCACCAAATACTTTCCCTTGAACAACCCATGTTTATCTCAAAGGTTGAATCTTTCCCACAAATTCTTTTGTAGAAAGTATACAAATATTATAACCAGAAGAAGAAGAAGAGGATTTTTAATGGAGGAAAGGGTGATAAGAATCCCAGCATTAAGGGCAGTGGATGATGAAGAAAACATTGGTGTGCTTGAGCAGGAAAGTTTGGTTGGTGGGTCCCCTCAGCTTGTCTCTTCTCAGTTTGAATCAACTCTTAATAGTTTGGTAAAGCCCTTATCTTTTACTTCTATTTTTGATTTCATTTATGTGGATATATATACTTTTTTTGGTTGTAAAATAATGATGAACTGTATGGTCAATGCTTTCCTTTTTGGTCAAGTAAAGCTAAACTTACTTAAGTTCCATTGAGGCCCAAATCAAGTAATAGATTTCTATGCTTTTATTGGCTCGTCTACTTTTATGTAAGCTAAACGTAGACGAACTCTTTGTAAGTTTAAAGTAGACGGTCACTCCCAAGACTTTCTGGTTTGTAAATTGCTTGGATATGGATGATGTTGGCAGATTAGGGTGAGTTATGTGGAAAAGGTTGTAACTTGAAAAGGAAATTGGATGGTTAGCTTGTGAGTTTAAAGATTTCATCTTTGATATAGATTGAATTTTTGGCGGATGCTAGAATTTAGGTGCTTCATATGTTTGTTTTTTCAACTTATGCTGCTTGCCAACCAAGGGGAGTACATGATATTGTGCAAGTAACTGTGTGGAAAAACCTCTGTCTGTAGTTGGGGCCTTGGGGCGTGGAGCTAGTTTGTTTGTCTTATAGCTGAAGAAAAGTAGAAAACTACATTGTATGAAGATTATGGTCCTGTTAGAGTAAGTAGGACTGTAGGAGTAAAGTTGTGTACATCGTAGACCTCACTAGCTGCTAGTGAGGACTTAGGATTGAGGAAGATCATACTGCGCAGTAGTGATAGTATTTGTTTGACGTCCGATCTTGGGCTTTTCTGCTGGTGTGGGTGTTACTGAATCTAGGACAATGGTAAAGGCAATGACTGTTGTTAAATGGTTGTTAAGATGTTGGCTATGAATGCTATGTAGTAGATAATTGGTATTCCACATTGTTTAATTACTGAATTGCAGAGCAAATGGCTCGTGGCTGCTCTATTTAGTGCTGTTATCCTCTGGAGGCATGATGCTGAAGCTTTGTGGGCCGCCATGGGTTCTGTTATAAATTCAATGCTCTCGGTTATATTGAAGAGACTACTAAATCAAGAGCGCCCTGTTTCCAACCTAAGACGATCTGATCCTGGCATGCCGTCGTCCCATGCACAGTCCATCTTCTTCACAGTTGTGTTTGTTGTTCTGTCAAGTAATCTTCTTCAACATACTTTATATGCATCTTTCTTGAATGTGCAATCTTGAAAATGACTATATCCATTCTGAGTAGGCAACATTAGTATCACTTTGCTTATCATGTCTCAGTGTGTTGCTGTTATGGAAGTGACGATCAGTTTGCTTTCACACATCAGTTTCCAGTTTCATCTCGACATTTTGCTCTCCCTTCAAAAGCTATTGCCAAATTGTCATAATGCATGTGTTTATATATTTGGAAAAACGTTACATATTTTGTCAGAAGACAAGTTGGAAGTGAGGGAAATCGAAAGTTCTAGGAAAAATTGGATATCCGTCACATTATATATGTCGAATTTTGTTCATTTTCATTTCAGTAGAAATCATCTATCTACATATACAAGCCTCATAAATAGGAAGCATGTGCCATAATGGCACCATTAGACCTGTTAGAAATGTTGGAGCCTTGGAAGGTTTTAAAATACTTAAGACTAGATTCTTACCGTGTTGGGATTGGAGGGTGTCTTGGCTTCGGTTCAAGTTCCATTTTGGGATCATTTCTTATTTAAAGAAAGAGAGGGAAGGGGGAAGACCCTGCCCCCCTAGATTAACGGCCACCTATATGTACCTTTCCTCGACCTCCTCTATGTTCCGCAATTCCCAGAAATATTCTTAGCTGCCATCACTAGTTCCACTTCCCCTTAGGGTGTGTTTGGATAGGAGGA